>CALNHX010005814.1:0-100368 GCA_940337035.1 Agriotes lineatus | reverse complement strand
GACCCCGAGGGGTTTTCATCCCATAAATTGATCATTTTTGTATGGACTTCTCGACTAAAGGCTACGACCCTTTTTTTTACTTCCTTTTACAATAAAGGAAGTATTGGATTCACCCCAAAAATTCGAAATTGGGTACACGGCGAGTAGACCGAACTCAATAGGCCGAAAGCAATTGACCGAACTCAATTGACCGAATAGCAATAGACCGAAACGTCACTAGACCGAAGCAGCAATAGACCGAAACGTCACTAGACCGAAGCAGCAATAGACCGAAAATCACTCTGTCGAAAATATATTACGGTTACATTTATTAACATTAATAGCATCAACTTTTCTTCACACTTTATTCAAGCTTAGGACTGGCGTGTTTAGAAGTTTTTTTTGTTTTTTATTTTATTTTAACTTTATTCTAGTAAATCAAACAATACTTAACAAATATATCCTACCCAATTACATATCTACTAATATTAAAAATTAAAATTATGCGCAATCCCACGTAAATAATCGACGATGTTTTCTTGAATATCGAAGTTACTGACAAGGCGCTTTATTCTGTCAGCACAATCCCGATACCTTTTCTGGCTTCTGGGTGGTTCTTCGCCACTTACATATTGCTCTATTTTGAGTTCGTTAAGACTCTGCTCTCGCTGCAGTGCTTCTATAAATTTCCAAATATTTGGATGGTTTGAAGAAACTTGCTGGTCAAAGCCTCGATGCCATCCTTCCACGGAATTGTTGGTTTTAGGTAAATCTTCATTCACACCATCAAAACAATTCCACATAACATGAGGAAAACGCGGCGGGCGACGGTGACGTCGTTGAGGGCGTCCTATCCACGTATCCTCAAAGTAGTCTAGCACACCTTGAGCTTCTTGTGGAATAACATTTTCTTCGCACAACTGTTCAAAGATATATACTACATTTGCTGCAGGCACGAATGCCAGAGCAGGCAACAATCGCATTGTTAGGGCAAATTCAGGTTCTGCTTCATATCGACGCTGAAGTCCTTCTGACTGGATGTGACGGAAACAACATTGAGAAAAATGGAAAAAGCATCCCCGTTGCCTGGTTTGCGGAAATGCTGCAGACACTGCATTCATCATCCCTAATTCAAAGTCCATAAGTATGCTTATTGGTGAAACTGTCGGTTCAATGTCTTTCAAACTTGTAAGCAATCGAGTGTAGGTTTCTTCGGTTTTATCTGGCAGTAGTGCATATACTAATGGTATAGCATTGTTATATTGCAACCCATGGATTGTATATAATTGGCAAAATAGATGTGGCACAGTTTTAAACGTGCCATCTACGTACCAATGTATGGACTGCGCTAATAGCCGCAAGTTCCTTCTTGTGGAAAAAATTAATATTCGATCGTCAGCGGGTCCAGAATCAAGTAATAGAAAATCTGCTCCATTTTTAGTAATTTTGTAATTATCTGGGATTACAAGTTCTCTTCGATGACCAGGTATAGCTGGAGCAGCATCATGCTTAGTTCGAATGTTTCGTATAGATCATTGCATGGTTATGTTGGCCATTTTTTTGTGTAATATCGTTGTCCACTGATACAACACGAACACTACACTTGAATTTTTTATGACGTTCACACCTCCAGTATATCTTCGTATCAATTTGTTTGTCTTTGATGTACAAATGACCATCTAATAACAATTTGCGATGGCCCTTTACACTCTCTATGTACTGCAACACCATTTTCAATATTAACTTTCTACAACACTCCTTAGCAAGCTGTAGACTTGGAATAAATCGAAAAATAAGAAAAATTGCATTTATACCATGGAAAATCCTTAGCGCACAATGCAATTAAGTAAGGTATGTGCCTTACAAGCTATTAGTGTGCTTAATATTCTTATCTATCTTTGTGAGGATTTTTTGACAATAGGATTTAACCAACTTTAACATTCCTATCTCATCGTTAACGATAGGGCCTTTGTTATATATCATTTATACCTTCAATTTAAAAACATCTCTAAGATTTTGTGATTACCATTTTTATGCAGATGACACACAACTATTAATCAAATTTAATCCCGATAAAGTAGATGATGTCAATGCTAAAGTTAATTTTGATCTTAAAAATCTTATAGAATATTCGGAAAAACATAATCTTCAAATTAATGCAAGTAAATGTTATGTGATGTTATTTGGTAGGGCAAAAACTAGAGATGCCAATGTTAATAACATATCTATTAAAATAAGGGATATGTCATTGGAAATTAAAGATTCTTCTAAAAATCTAGGACTTATCATCCATAATAAATTAAGATTTAAGGAACATATTTCTAGCAAATTACAAAAATCATATTTAAATTTAAAAATTATCTTTCAGAACCGATTTTCCTTGAATAAAAAAATAAAATGATTGAAAAAAAAGGTACTCTTATTTTTTAAAATACACAAAAATGTTAATTGGAAGTATTTGTTATATCATATCTCTTAATAGTTATTTAACAAACAAGTATGTTAATGAGAGCGATTAATAATCGAGACATTTTAATGCGCGAGCGCTAGCGAGCGCGTTAATTGTAGATATTATTAATCGCCGATTAACATACGAGTTAGTTACAATATTTTTCCGTTGATCGTATATTATTTGAAGAGAATCTAATTTTATTCCATGAAAAGAATTTGACACTTAAAGTTTTGACATTAATGGTACCGGGTGACCATAAATGGTTGTGATTTTTTTCTTAGGTTGGCACTGTTTATGTTCGTGACATTGTAAGTCATGTCAAATATGAGGTTAGCAGATTAGGTTTTGAGTCAGTTTGTGTCAAAACTGACGCAAAACCTAACCTGTTAACCTCGAATTTGACATAGACTTACAGTTCCACCAACATAAACAGATTTTTAAAATCGTTTATTAATAAAAAATATTCATTAGTAAGGGTCATTAATAGACGATTCTCTATACATTAATGGACCCATAAATAAACGATCAACGAAAAAAATTATAATTGATTTTAAATTATTTGGTCCATTTGTTATTAAATTATTTAAAAATTTGACACAAAAATGAAATTTGTTTGCACTGATTTTGAATCACGTAATATCCTGGTTGCTAAGTGAGGGAAACTCAGGTTTGACAATACACGTTTATCGTATCCGTTGATAAGTTAACTTTGAAGTATTTCATTTGGTAATACACAGCGTGGTAAGAAAAAAATAGGAGAAACCAGAAAAAATGTTTTCGGAGCAAGTAACTGTGACTTTATGTTTGACACCTACTTTTAACCTCTTTAAATAACATTTTTGTCTATTTTGAGAAATAACGGTACTTTATTCTTGAACCATTTTCATTTCATTTTTGAACCTCCCCTGTATACGAATATATTTACATTTTGGCAAGTGCATTTTTAGTTTGAGAAGATGTAGAACTTGTATCAGGAATAAAACACTCTGATAAATAGATGATAAAAAAAATCCATGTGTTACAAATTTATGAGGGACAGTATATGTTATATTATACAGATTGGTGGTGGATAGAGTGAATATAGGCAGTCCATTGAGTTAGAATACAGTTTATGGGCTTTGTATGCGTTAGACAGAAGTAGACATATATGATTTAAAATCTAGTATCCTAGAATTCGGTGTTTTCTAAAAACAAAATCTTTTGATTCTGCGAATACTAGATGTTAATCGCATATAGGTCTGTTTATGCCTAACGCATACAAAGTCCATAAACTGTATTCACAAACATTTGATTACTTATGTTCACATTTTCCGCCACCAATCTGTATATTATGATATATAACACTGGAATGGGAAAAACATCTCTTACTCATGATACCACATACAACTATGGATTTCATCTACAAAAATACAATTTTATGGTATAACTAGAATTTTAAAACTTTTTTTGAATAACTGACTACCCACTGCATTTGTATCGAAAAGGTGCCAGAAGAACGTCAAATTACTTTTATCTATTTTTATAAATAAGCGAGATATTGTCAAAAAACGAAAAATCGAAAAATTAAAGTTTTGTTTATAACTCGAAAACAAAAGACGGTAGCCCATTTTGGTTTAAACCATTAAGCTTTTCTGGAAAAAAGAGTTCGAGGATGGGAATCAATTTTTCCATATCTCCTATAGTTATCGAGATTCCCTATGAAAACATAGAAATTGCCTTAACCTGAAGACTGCGACAGAGACCAAGCTTGGAATACAGCTTATGAGCTTTGTATGCATTAGACAGAAATAATTATATGCGATTAACATCTAGTATCCGCAGAATGGAGGTGTTTCGTTTTCAGAAAACACTAAATCCTAGGATACTAGATTTTAAATCATATGTCTATTTCCGTCTAACGCATACGAAGCCCATAAACTGTATTCCAAGGTTACAGGTTAAGGCAATTTCGATGTTTTCATAGGGAATCTCGATAACTATAGGAGATACGAAAAAATGGGGTGGCGGAAAAAAATGCCTGGAAAACAGTGCCGATGGAAAAAAGTGCCGCGGAAAAAAGTTCCGCGGAAAAAAGTGCCGACGGAAAAAAATGCAGCGGAAAAAAGTGTCGACGGGAAAACATAATAATAAAGTAATAACCGGACGAAGACGGTTTACAAAATTTTAAAAAACTGGAAGTTGCCCTTTTATTTTTAAAAATCTCTGCATTGCGCAGTATTATGCAGTATTTGAACATGTATTGTGCTTATCTGTTCCCAAATCGACAGGAATGCAGATTTATAGATAATACGTAGAACTATTTCAATTTGAAGATTTTTATCTAAAGTGCATGTGGATTATGTCTACCATCTTAAGTGCAATTACCGCCAACAAATCTTTTAAGGTAAGTAACAAAAGACGAAATATATTATAAAATACAAAATTGTTATACAGTATGTCCACGGATTGGGTTACAATGGGGGAAAAAAGTTTATTTTTGACTTCTCAAAAAAAATCACTCTTTATAAAAAAACCCTGCTTGTTCTCAAACTATAAATGCACTTGTCAAAATTTAATTATCCCTTTCCGTACACGGGGGAAGTTCGAAAATATGAAAATGGCTCAAGAATAAAGTACCCTTATTTTCCAAAATATGCAATAATGTTATTTGGAAATATTTGTTATAACATTTCTATTAAAAATTATAATTGCTTTGAATTGCTATTGATGTTTGGATCGCGTATTATTAATTTTTTTAAGATACTCGTGTCTTTGTTGACAGAAATATGAGATTTTTAGCATCAATTTCGGGCCACACAAATTTCAGGTTAAGTGACCGAAACTCAACTTTGACGATACACTCTTATGGTATCCGTCAATAAATTAACTTTGAAGTATCGCGTTTAGTAATTCGCAGGGTAGTAGAAGAATAAGAAAAACCAGTGGAAATTGTTTTTTAGAGTAGGTGGCTGTGACCTTATATGTGACACCTACTATTAATTCTAAGCAACATTTCAAATAACATTCTTTATCTAATAGACTTGTCTGTCTGGGACGCTGTTTGAGTAAATGTTTCTATTGATGCTATTGTTAATAAATAAATGTAATTTTTCAAGATATTTAATGTGCACATTTACCGAATGTGTACTTTAACCATAACATATTTTCGACCAAGTGATTTTCGGTCTATTGCTGTTTCGGTCTAGTGACGTTTCGGTCTATTGCTTTTCGGTCAATTGAGTTCGGTCAACTGCCTTTCGGTCTATTGAGTTCGGTCTATTTACCTAGAACCTCGAAATTGAGTTTTCAACAGATCTTCACGTTTTAGAGACCCCTTGACCCAAAAAACATATTTTTTTTTATTGATCTGTCTGTGTGTCTGTCTGTCTGTGTGCCTGTGAACAGAATATCTCAAAAACGAAAAGAGGTATGTCGTTGAAACTTCATATATAAGTTTTGTGTAATATGTAGATGCGACAGCAAGCTTTTGAAGAAAATCGCATAACCGGAAGTAGATGTTTACTCTAGCGATTTTTCAGTTTTTTCGATTTTTTCAAAAACGGCTCTAACGCTTTTTTCAAACTTCACATTTTTATTACATTTTTAATGTTTATTGAAGTGAGATAGGTGATTTTCCAGTTCAATACTTCTAAAATGGATTTATCTTGTTTTTTTTAATTTTTTTTTATTAACTCCTATTTTAAATAGAACACCCGGTATATTATTACATTTTTGAATTCAGCTTAAGATTCTATAGAAAATTTGCCTCTTCATCTAACGCTCTATTTCGTACCGTTTTTGTAGAATTTGTAATTTTTGAAAATTTTTGGCAAATGCTTAAAAATTTTAAATCAAATTTTTGGCTAATTATAAGATTACTGTAAAAGGAAGTTGTGTGTGTGTGTTCTAGCAGCATGCTTGAAGTTCTTTGAAATCTCTCCTGTAGTACCTTAGCCAAGCGATTCCTGTTGGATTCGATTACTCCCTGTTTATAGTTATCGCCGTCCTTTTTCTCATGTTGTACCCAAAATCTGTTAAAACGTTTGCCAATTATACCACAGAGGTGTTTTAGTCTTCAACAAAACATAGCCCTTTGCAGAAATCGTTATCCGTCTAAATGCCTTGATGGAAAAACATTTTATGAAGTGTGGAACGAGAAGAAACCCACGTAAATCACTTTAAAGAATTTGGATGATGAGTTTTCTATTTAAATAGGCCACTCAATTCACGAAAATTTGAATTACGAGGCAAAGAGGGCACATTTTTGGGTTACTTGGAAAAAAGTAAAGGATATCGTGTGTGGTTACTCTGCTAAAGAAAAGTTGAAGTCGCTCAAATGTACAATTTCTTGTATCTAATAGATTAGCGATTTCACTTTTTACCTGAAGCTTTACTCCAAGAAGAAACTGGCGAACCATCGTTGTCACAATTCGTAGAGATCGAAATGAATTCGACGACTGCAGAAGAGATACAGCCAGACAACAAAGAAGAGTCAAGTCACCGATGAGGAACCGAATGTCAGAAAAGAAAGAGGTTGGCCTAGGATAATTAGAACAAGAGCGAGGAGATGACCTAGTAAGGTATTTAGATATGCTGTCACAGAAACAAGAACTACTGAAATTGTAGATCGGGCGTATATATCTGAAGTCCCCGTGAGACAAGCAATCAATTCTTCAGAAACTGATTAGTGTTATCATGCTATAGCCGTCGAAATAAGGCCATCATCAAGAATGATACCTGGAAACTCGTCGAGCGTTCGAATAATGGTGAAATCATAGATAGTCGCTTCTTGTTGAGGAATAAATATGCAGCCGAATGAAAGCTGGAAAAAACAGGATCGTAACTAAAGGTTTTAGCCAGCGGCCAGAAATCCGTTTTAAGGAAACTGTTGCTCCGGTTGCTCGACCCATTGCTATTAGACTATTGACTTCCCTAGCGGTTCAATATGGAATGAGCTTAAGCTAATTCGACTTAACTTGTGCTTACCTAAACAGTGGACTTGAAGAAGAAATATTCATGGAACAACCGAAACACCTACCACAGCTGGAAATATTCAATCTGTAGAAAATAACGATGTTGGCGCCAATACAAGGAAAATGCTAAATAAATTCCATAAACAGACAAGGCATGTCTCTTACAACCTCCAGGAGCACAG
Organism: Agriotes lineatus; assembly: GCA_940337035.1. Classification (NCBI taxonomy): domain Eukaryota; kingdom Metazoa; phylum Arthropoda; class Insecta; order Coleoptera; family Elateridae; genus Agriotes; species Agriotes lineatus. The sequence goes on along the minus strand of CALNHX010005814.1, from coordinate 92,803 downwards.
GTTAGATTTCTGAGAATTGATGCGTGTAATATCACCTACTTAGTTTTCGATCATTTCAACGGACTCGTTCCAAAGCGCAAATCTATGTCTATCTTCGAGCTATTGATTAGAAAAACTTGAAAAACTTGCTAGTAAAAACGCTTACAAACACAGAAAATACGCTGTCAAAGTGTTATCTTTGTTTATCGGCGATACTAAGTATGAATCGATAGATGTTTGATTGTTGTGATACTGTCATACAAACACGATAAACTTTTCTGTTAACAAAATTTTAAAAAGAAAACAAAACCATTTAAAAATAAATTATATTCAATGGACGTAATTTAAGCTAGCATACAATTATGATAGATATTAGAATAATTTAAGCATTACAAATATTGTGTTAAAATATTCCATAAATGCCATTATTTTGAATTTACAACTGTAAACAAACAGCGTTAACCTTGAAATAATTTCAATACGAAACTGTAATATAGTGTTAACCTTGACTAAAAAATGAAACTGTAATCATAGTAAGCTTTGGAAAAAAAAGAAGAAACAATCGGGTGGCCAGAAGCCAAGCTGGTGTGTTGTGTGTAAAAGTTATAGTAAATACCACTTTCTACAATTACGAAGTGTTTTACGTAGTGCAGTGTTGTTGGATAGGCTGCAGAGGTTTTGCAATCGTTTCTTGCGCCTCTGCAGATGATAAAAGGTGTTGACCTATGCATCTGATTTTCCGTTGTTGCTACTACTTGCATTTGTTGTCAGGAAAATATGTATCCAATGACGTAAACAGTTTTGGAGCTGTACGGAGCAGTAATTAACGTAGTAGTGGTTATGATCAAATATACTTTGTGATTGCGTCAAAACGGTGTCTTATCATACAAATACTGTATATGGAATTTAAAAAAAAACAGCCTTTAATTTATAATTTTGTTAAAGTTTTAGAGTTATTACTTTATTACACCGAAGTGTGGAGTAAGCAATAGTAGGTACTAATGTATTCAATGAAAAATAAATAACTTCGGTTAAGGTTGACGCAACAGAACAGCAGACGTTTTTGTTAAGTTAGTACCATTAAGTGTAATTCAATCTCATATTCATAATGATGATGAATACAACGAGGTATTAAAAAATGACAATATTAGAGGTAGCAATTTGTATAAGAAAATTATTTATTTACTTTGTTTACGGGAGTAAAGCTTTAATAAGTTAGTAATTGATGTATGTATACTACACAAAATGTACGTTTTTCTAAAAATTACAATAGAAGTTCCAACAGATTAAGCGAATTGGCTGCCAAACGGTTCAATTGCATTTAATACTGCGCAGCGAATTTATCCATTTGGTTATTTACTAATTTGTTTGAATACAGTTTTACTTGTTCTTTGCGCTTAAACTGTGGCTTTTAATCTCCTTTCTAACACAGCACACACAAATCTCTCCATTAAGAACATACCACGGCGTATTTACTAGAGCAGCAACACTTTGTTATGGTACCTTCGAATCCTGGTATTACTGCTACTAGCAGACCCCTAAAGCTAGAGCTCGTAATAACTATTAATGTCTATGTGTCATCCACTACGTTTATTATAGTTGTATTCCATCAAGCTATGTATGTTGGTGAAATATAACATATTTTTTTAACAAGCCATTTCACAGCCTAGTTGCATATCAATATATTTTTGTTTCTTGCTGATGTTTTATTCATTTTTTATTTAATGTTACTAGCAGGCAGTTGCATCTGACGTAGAAAAAAATATTTGTCGTTGTTTGGTCTGGTTTATTCTTATTCTCTATTTCTAAGGTTTGATTTTACAAAATTTATTCAGGTAGTATGTAGCATGGTCAAAGCTCAATCATTCTAATTGTGTATAACACATATTCTTAGACTATTTGGATGGTTTCTTTGTAATTACAGAGATTTTTGAAGTTTATTATAAGAGAATTTTTCTACGACAGCTTTAGAAAGTAGGCTTTTTGCACTGTCGTTTGACGTTAGAAGGTTGACGTTTTCTGATGAATAGCAGATACGTCACGTTCTGCTCCAGTATCAACGAGCGCAAAATGATGATTTCTTCGTGCTTGAAGCAAAATGGATGCGGTTGCATAGCCACTAGGATGACTCCTTAGTTCTATGAGATTTCCCGAAATAAAATATTTTTCGTCTAGCAACCTGCAAAGTTGTTCCAATACTCGTAAAATTGCTCCTTGCAAAATTTTAGCTTAATCAGACAATATTAAAGTGGCCCCTAAAAGCACTAAAGTACCTGAATTTTTCATGTAAAACTATTTTTATCCTTTTGTAGTTCTGCTTTGGAAAATATATAAAAAACAATCGACAGATAATTCTCCAGAAGTTGTAGAAGATTGTTAAGAGATCTAGTGAGTTCTGGGAAGTTCTAGAGTTTTCTGCTGCCATATAAGGGATATCCCTTGTTACGGTCTTGAACTGACTTTACGACACCGCACCGGCTCATACATAAACGAAACGGCCGGCGCGTGCCGTAATGGACGAAATCAGGACGAAAGTTCTCCTATGCCGCTACCCAGCCGCAACAAGATAGGCCGGCTAGACTTTCAGTGGAGTTGGGGGGGGGGGGGTTCTTAACGAGATTATCTAAGGGTAAGGGCCAGAGGATCGGTAAATAACGGTAAAATAAAGAGGGCGCCACCAAGCCTGTCTTAACCCGAATAACCGGGCCTGGGCGGTTAGACGGGGGCGAAGTATTCAAGACACTCCGTCGATAGGGGTACTCGTGAATTATAAACTCACACAACGATTTCGTGATGGCAAAAATACTTAGATCATGAAGTGGGGTTCTTTCAGCCACGGCAATGTTACCACCAAGCTTACCTGCACGCTCTGATCTCACTGGCGCCACCGTACATTTATCTTCTCAATGGTGGGCGCACGCTGAAACAGAACATGCACAAATCGACCAAGAATAAAGCGTCTCTTAATTAGATAAGCGTCTATTATTCAATTCTTACATTGGGGCAGCAAAGCGTGCCGCAAACATTGGGTTAATTCTTATAAATAAGCATCAGCGGATGGGCGCACTAGGTACTGTTACTAAACAACACCCATAACTGTACAGAATCAAGAGCAGTTTGACATATGAGTCCCACAAAGGGAACGTTTGTTCATAAAAATCGAGTTATGCAACAGAAAAGGCGACGCGAACAGCGTAGCTGTCAGCAGAATCCGGCGCGGCAAAGAGATGCGGCGAATTAGTTAGAAACCCAATTCGCAAGGCAAAATGGGGGCCGCGTTACTGAGATATATTTGGCCGAAAAGGGGGCTTACATAGCCTAACGCCCGCAGGCGAATTTAGAATATGACACAGCTGGTGCTACGCCGCCCAAGCGATCGATAACTTCGTGTAACACTCAACGAGCCGAACACGACGCCGTTGCTAACATACGAAAGGTCTCGCACAAAACTTGGCGAATATGGCACCGCCCTGATAAGAAGTGATCTGACTCACATGATAATTTGGGCAAACACAGCAAAGCCCAAGTGAGGGAAGTGAAGGGTACATTTTTAACGGTGCACATGATTTCACATCAAGTTCGCGCACATGCAATTTTACTGCGACCAAACTGGCGATGCCGCCTTGCCCGTATGCCAAGAGTTCAGCAATTATTCACATGGTTAGGCGCAAAGCTCGTGCACAAGAAGTTAGTCACATGGAGTACCGCGGCACACAAATACGCCCCCGCGAAGCGAGCGTACAAGCGGAAGCAACACCGCAACAATGGTTATGATTCAATGGTTACAAATACCTTAGTTTTATTGGTGACGGCCCAAGAGATCGGCATGCGGTCCAGCTGGCGGGAAACAGGTTGCCTGTGGCAATTAATTCGCCGCTAAAACGGCCGACGGTGTGAATGGTCTGGATGCGCCCAAAATGGCGACAAAGGCTGGCGCTTCAACAAACGCCGCTACGACGGCAAATCTAGCCCAATCATGTCCTACCTCAACGGGATCCTCGCACAACGAGCTAAAAGGAACACTCCCTTACGGGACGACGTAGAACCGGTCACGGAATTCCATCACACCTACGCCTTGGCGTAATAAGATCGCCGCTAAACGACACACACCTCCCTTGTTCAATGGCCTGAGTTGAACTGCCGAGCAAGAAGCGTTACGACGCCCGAAGTGGCGTGAGCCAAAACGGCGTTACCACGTGACTCTCTACAGCCAATGGCGATGCGCCCAATAAAACAAATACGCTCCGGTGACAAAGAGAGCGCGAGGCCTCGCAGTCGCACCAACAGCGTAATTTCTAGAAGGTTCCGAAATTTTGCGAGCGTTAACACCCGGCTGTCAAAGTACCAACAAAGGGGTGCCCCAGATGACGAGAAATACTGCGCTTGAGGCCAAATATGTGCAAAATCATTATTATGGGATTAGGCGATGAAGCCAAATAAGTAACTAAAAGGGTTTAACATACGGGCACGCTGCCCTAAAACCTAGGTGGCTAATTAAAATACAAAATGACCTGACACCCTCACTACCTCTCACTCGGTTTAGTTTGAGTCTTCGTGCTACTAAGGCAGTTTTGTAACATTGTTATCAGTTATGTGAGGACATTTTTCATATTTATGATCTTAGGTCTAATTTGTGGTATTTTTTTATTCTTGAATTTAAAATCCCGCCTGTAAAGAAGCATTTCGAATCATGTGCCGGTCTTCGGCTGTTTAAGTGGTACACATTCCTTTTTACATCGGTAGAAGGAATCGGTTGCTGTGAGTGCAAGCGAGGTAGACGAACACGTGTCTTTTATCGATCCGGTTTTAGACGTGACTTTTGTTCCAACCCTCACTTTGAAGTCAAGTATTATTTCGCTATAGAAAGAGTCGTTGTGTGTGTAGAATGAGAGCCCCCCTCCCATCCCAGTCTGGCTTTGTTGTAACATGTGTGCAAGTTTTAGGTTTCTGTTAGCGATTCTTACACGAGATCTTGACAGAACAACAAGTGATTTTTGTTGTGTATTGTTTCTGCCGCCTCCTTCGGCCTAGTCCGGGGAGTGTTTAACGCCTGAATAAATGTGCCTCTATTTAAAGTCCCGTCGGTTAGAGATTGCAATAATTGGTATTTTAAAGTAAAAGTGACTTTTCCCGTATTTGTGTTTGACCCGCACGTGGTTGTTGACGGTCGGTCTTGGGGTTCTTATGTGTCCTCTGTGGATGTCGTCGTAAGCCGAATTGTTCCCGTTTTATCGCGAAGTGAGCAGCTTCGATTTACGCCGCGTGGCGAATTATTTGTGTGTGAACCTCTTTGGCGGGTTATTTGACATCAGGAAGTTCCGTCTCTCTCGTTTAGAACCCTTGCCATGTCGCCAGGGTCTTCGTATTACCCTCTATTGGCGATGTTAGTATCGCTCAGATCCCTTCCGTCAGCCGCTTCTCGTTGCTATTTTGCAGTCTGTTCAAGCGTCTTCGGGCAGTTGTTTGGGAAGCAACCTCCTGCAGCTCCGTTGCACGCCGAATAAAGCTACATAAGCTCTTTAAGGTACCGCATTTATTATACTAGTTTTATAGTGCCTAGATTACAGTGTACGTAGTATGTTGCTGAAGTGTCGGATTTTTTACGTAATGGTTCTGTCAATGTAGCATTTACTGTTTGAACTATTGTAGTTGTCAATACGTCGAATCAACCAATTCCCGTCAGATTTTGGTGTTTTTACTTAATCTAACGTTGTGGCGAGTAAAGTATGTACCGCATTTGAGCTACGTTTATTTGTTGATCGTCAAGAGTTGATGAGTCAGTTCTTTGAATATTTAATGTTGTCACCGTTTGCGAGTCCATTTCTTTTATTTGTTGTCAAGTTTACCGCATTTAGCTAGTTTACGACGTTACGTAATATAATTTAACCCTTACTAGCCAATTTTGTTACACTTATTTACTAAACCATTGTTCATTTACATATTATTGTTAATACAGTTCATTATCATTTAACTGTGTTTTTATTTTTGATGCTTACGATATTTGCATGCGATTTGTATGTGTTTTCTTCTGTAAAAGGAGTTTAGAAAGCTACACAAGAGTTTTCCCGCAAGGTAAGTCCAATGCTGTTGTTCGTGGCTCTTCGACCAAGCACTGCCAAGGTTAAAATTAGAAGATGTACCCATTGGCTACCACTTTTCTCAGTGGACTCACCTGCTTAATTATTCTATTAGGAAAGTGGTGGCGCCTTAGCATCTAACATATACCTACTTTTCTTATAATAGGCCGATTCCTGTGCGGTTTCGTATTGGAACACCCCAGCTCCAATGAGCGACGCCGGCACCCCTTTTGTTACGGGCTGGGACAGCCGGCTTGTGTAATTCTTTCCCGATAAGGGTCATTTACGTGCTAGTCATTTAGATAATTAGTGTCATGTCGTAAAGTTCCGTTTATGTGGTAACAGACTGACGCCTTGTTGTAAAGTAGTGTTTATTTAGGCTGTAACAAACTACTAGCTACGTTTTTTAAAGTGTTACAAGGCGATATATTGAAAATGGTGTAAAATATTTTGATGAAATTTTGGTTGGGGTGATAGGGAGAGGGAGAGACATGTTAAAACATATACCCCCTCTCTCTGTTTTGAGAGGTGGGGGTAACTTTGGTATTTTAAATTGGATGATGTATTTTTGTTTATAAAATTCGAATATAAGTAAAAAATACGTATGTGTCCAATTTTTTTTTATTTGCGCTTGACCGAATGCGTTTTGCCTGCTTATTATTGGCGCCTGAAATGTTACAGCGGGTACAAAATTCATTTAGAAAGAAAGTGAGGTAGTGTTTGGAAGTAGAAGAGGGACATTTCGAACAAATTCTCAACCATGACAGAGCATAATTAAGTTGATAGTAAATATTTTTTTATTTTATAACCTAATAAACTATAAATCCGTAACCATAATCAAATCAAAAAAATGTCTGCACACGTACATAGCTTTTTACGTAGATTCTAATTTTATAAACAAAAGTACATCATCCTATTTAAAATTCCAAAGTTACCCTCCACCCCTCAATACAGAGAGGGGATGTAAATGTCAAAAATATGTTTGAATATGTCCCCCCATCTTCCTATCACCCCGCCAAAATTTCAGCACGATATTTTAAACTGTTTTCAAGATATCGCCTTGTAACACTTTAAAAAACTCACTCACTTGTCGTTAGAGGCGTTTTAGCATGTAACAGTTAAATTATTTCTGTGATAGAATGGAATCAGCAATAAAGTTCAAGATAAAACATTCGCGTTGTTTATGGAAAGATCATGAATGCAGTATAACGCGAAACAAAATTGTAGGAGCGAAGCTACCTTTAAATCAGCAAGTGATGAGTGTTCTCTTTTACAATTAATTATCCTCCAAAGAAAGTGCCAACTTAATTGTAAAGCAAATTCTAGTTTTTTGGAAGAAGGCCGGATTTCTACAAAACGAAATAATCATTGCATTGAAAAAGTTATATCACTGTATAAAGCATGGCAAGGTTTACGGAAGAGCTTGGTAGAGAATCAGATTTTAAAAGAACTAAACAAACTTCGTGGGTAAATTAGATAATTAATTTAATATTGCCCATGAGAATGTGTTAAATAGCCTAATGAAAGAACAAGATAAACAATTTTTACTACGCAATGTAAGAAAGAACGACCGAGTTCCATGACTAGCATTAATCCCAAGTTTAAAGCAAGTGACTAAAAGTAACAGGAACAAATTGAAAAGAAAACTTAGAGAAGATAGAGAACTTACCAGGATATAGAACAAAATGTCATGGTTGAACTACCAACATTGCCGAGCAGTAAGAAGAAGAAAAAGAAGCTAGCATTGTAATGATCCAGGTCAAGAACAATCAGGCTCTAGTTATGCAATAAGAGTGAATGAACTAAGTGCTTCTGGTACGAGAGATTCACTAGATTTTTCCACTCCACATCTGTCTGAGCCTTAGACAGATGCAAAATCAGCGACCGAAATGCGGTTCATCTTCCAATGGCTGTGCAGCAGCGTTTAATTGCAACATTGAATGCTTAATTTTACTAATCGCACTTCTTTCCAAGGTCGACGAAAAGAACACAGTGAACAGAAGCAAGCAGCAATTAAAATGAAATGTAATGTAGAGGGTTGCCACGCCTTGATGATACACTAGGATGGCAAAGTACTTTTAGCTTTATCTTCGACGCAGAGAACAATTATTAGGTGTACCTAAAATTCCAAAATCTACAGGAGAAGATGAAGTTTTAGCCGATTACGAAGCAGTTAAAAAATGAGAAATACAAGAAAATAAAACTGTAAAGAGCTTACACGAAACTTCCCTCGCAAGTAAAAGTTTTGAAAGTAACATTTTTGAAAATGTCAGAGGAGAAAGGAATTTAATTTTTACTTCCCTCGTCTAAAAGGGGAAGGAAGTATTGTAATCGAAAAAAATCATCTTTCCAGATTTCTTCAGATCGTCACGTTTAGGGTTCCTAGATGGCGAAAAACAAGTTTTCTCAATTCCGGCTGTCTGTCTGTCTGTCTCCCTCCCTCCCTTTCTCCCTATCTGTCTGTCTGTCTGTCTGTCTACTTGTCTGTGCGTCTGTATGTTGTTCTGCTTGTTGGCGATATAGCGCAAAAATTATTTGGTAGAGGGGAATAATATTTGGTGTTCACTTTTGGTCAAATATATACAGGGTGAGTATCTTAAGAGAATAAAGCTCTGTCTATTTTTGCTTTAACTTAGGAATGGATGAAAGTAGTAGTAGTAGTAGTATTTTTGGGGAGACTCGTGTCTAGCAAGTAGGCCTTTATAGGTCCTTTATGCCAACCCCATGAACAAGGCCTAGGTATGCAGAGTACCAGGTACCTTAGTCCTACTTATGATTTTGCCGAGACTACGGAGTTCCAATCTTAGCAAGGTATCTTTTACATGCTAAACATCGTAGTAACATGGGACCCACGGCTCTACATCACTTCCGAATGATGGCATTCTGTAGAGGCTTTCATCTGCATTTTTTATTTCTAAAAACCTCACCGGGATCGGGGATCGAACTCTCGACTCTTGCATCAGCAGCCAGAATGCTTACCACTGAGCTATGGAGCCCTGCTGGATGAAAGTAATGATTTGCATGTAGTTCAGGTTTCCCCCTTGATGAAAATGTGATCCAATAGATACAGGGTAAAGAACACAAAGTCAGCGCGTGGTTTATAATACAGCCAAAATTAAAGTGCCACCGTGGTAGACTGGTATAAGCGTCTGACTAGGTATCAGATTTCGTCGGAGTGCCAGTTCAAATCCCACTGGCTGTATAGTTTTTTATTTTCCCGTCCGAATTGATGCAGTACACTAGTACGCATTACTAAGTGTTCTTTTTACAGTTTCAGTGTTCTTAGCGACGTTAACATATTTGTATCTGTTTTCTACAAGTATCTAGTTAATTTTGTGTGAATGTGTATTTATTGTAAGCTGTATTCAACCGCAGTTGTTCGTATTCTTTGTAACGTTAATAAATCTGCAGAATTTGGTATTTCATTTCGACCAAGAACTCGCTCCGTCAAAACCTCTGAACAAGCAACCTGGATGTGTGGTAGTACTCGTACGTGACGAATAGACAAATATCAAGCCGTAGTTCCTTTGCGCTACCTCGCGCTTTTGGTATATAAAAATTATTGCCTAAGTAAATTTTTCTTTGAAATTTTAAAAATGTTTAGTTTCAATATATCCACTTGCAAGCAAATTTCCGAGTAAAGCCCTTTACAAATGTTTTCAATAACATTTGCTACTATTACACCTACGTTTTTAGATCTAACGTCAACAGACATTTTATTTATTCACCTTGACTTACTATGACGATCTATGTCCGCCCGTCAATCTAAATGGTAAAATAGCAGCCGGCCGTTCTTCTGAGGGCGCTGTAAGTCGTTATTGCCGGCTGTTATTTCTGTGACACTCGATAGGATACGTCAGAGCGCAACCTGATCCTCTGACACCAGGCTTTCTACAGCAACTCGTACAATATTATTGCTATTTTTGTAACTCTATTTAGCATTTTTTTCACTTTGGCCCAACTATAACGGAAATAACATTAGGTCTTACTCACTTTCCATACAATACTGTAATAAAATGTGCTACCAAATATATTTGAAAAGCATATCTTATAGTCACATGCTTGTTCTTTAAAATATGTTTAGGAAAGGGCAACTGTTCCGTTTTATACAACTTTATTGAGAAATAGGGCGGTAAAAGAGGCAAGCGGCAGCAAAAGACGTTTTCAGAAAATTGCAAATGTATTATGAATAATTTTACATTTTCATGGCGCATTAGGGCACATCTTGGTCGATATTCCGTCCTATAGTGTCTTGCATAATAAACTCATTTATAAATAAATATATGAGAAAGTTCATGGTTCAAGATAGAAATCTACCACTTTAGAAACGTATAAACAGTCACCTAGAAGATGTATAACGCATTTATACGGTTGGTCTAAGGCATTTTTACGATATAAAATGCGTCCATTGAGTTTTCTCCGCGGTGTTCATAATTCACCAGTCTCATGATAAATGTTCCCCCACTTCACCTGTCCTAAATCATTCGAACTGCGAACGGGGACAAGTAGCAAGTTGGAGGTTTTAATTCACTGTCGGCTGTCATGTCTCGGCTAATTCGGACCAACCCTTGGAAAGGCGAGTCTCTCCGTCGTTGATGTAAATAAATTTGCTGTAAGTTTTGCTAGATGTTTCGTTTCGCGAGATAATAATTCCCAGGGATTGTTCTCTCTACTTAACGGAAGCGTTTGTCACAAGGAAATGTTCGCTCAGGTTATATTTTAATTACGTTGAAATTCCACATCGCGCCAAGTTTGCCTTGCCGAAGAGGCGCATTATAGAGCGCTTGTTCTAAATTGAAAAATATTTACCGAGTAAATATATTAACCTTATATCATATGTTATCGCTCCAATATAGTGCTAGGCTATCGCCCTCCTTTAAAATCGTTACTTAATAAGAATTTTCACGTTTTTCCCTTAGGGTGACATTTACATGAAAAGTAAATGCAAGCTTCTCACACTTGATCGATGAGGCGATTGAAGTGTCTGAGTACCATTACTAGATTAACTACATGACTGAACTCTACTGCAGCCGATAACACGGTTCCTTCAGTATCCCTTCTGCACTTATCGCGACACTTTATTAAATGTTATTGATGGCTACAACCTTTATTTTTGTCCTAGGTTTTATCTTTAAGCAAATATTTTATGATAAACTAAAAAATATTGCACGACGCGTCAAGTCGGTAAACATTTTGGGTGTGCTCGCGCTCCCGAATTTCATATGCAATATTTATGCCACAATAAAGTTAGACTGAGTCAAGAAACCCTGATTTGGAGCGAACATTTTATCCCCGATTCAAAAGCTTTAAGAAAATATAGATATGGGTCGTGACCCCGCCTTTTTAGGAAATCTGGTAATTCATTTAGAACAGTTTTATGCCAGCAATTTCATTAAGTTGCATATAGACAGTTTAACAAATTACGTCAACCTGTCATAATCTCCATTCTGCTGCCAGAGAAAGAAATTTCATATTATATAAAAGTAGTGTTCCTGAAATTAATTATTTAAGGCAAAGCATGCCGACTAACGGACAGCATCTACATTAAAAGATTACGTAATTGCATTAACATTTTTGCAACCCTGTTGAAGATTACATTCTACCATAAATAACTAACTGTACATGCACGGCATTCTTGTTTTTAAATAATTAGTGCTATACATTTAATCTCTACGATTCATTCCTTTGAGATGTATTTATCATACAAATTGTTCTATTTATTTTATAAACTGACCCTTGAGTTAAGAATGGTTTCATGTTCGCCGGAGCTAAGCCCTAAGTTATTGCAAATAAATAAAATAAGGAAAGGGCAATAAACCATTTATTTTTGGTATTACATATTACATTCTTTTAATTGGCCCTGAGTTTGACGGGCAATTCTTAATTGAAACTTAACAATTTATTAAGTGTAGTACCCCTTGCTAATAATTAGAAATTTTATATTTTATAAACCCTATTATTATTTAGAAAGCGAGGTTGCTATTACAGTATAAATAAACTCAGCAGAGTATAATGGATATAGGCTCGGATGCATCGGGATGTAGCGCTTTAGAACAGCAGCTTAACGTCCATAATAGCACACCATTTGTCACCAAGATATAGATACCAAAGTAATGCATCTGAAATGATCAAAAATCAAGTGAAGTCTTACAGACATAAACTATATAGAGAAGAGAATTCTGCACTAAAAGTTGCAGAAAAAAAGGTAGTACCCCAACTTCAATATTAAGAAAACGTTTACGAACCAGTAATAAAATATGCGAAATGGAGAGGACACTGGCAGTAATAATTGAGCAACAAAATTAAGTTAACCTGATGGAAGAGGAGGCCAAGAAATTGAAATTTACGAACATGCAGAGCTATTCCCAACGAGTAGAAAATACACAACACAGCTAGAAATAGAATAGGTGCTTTTCTATATATGTTACAGGAAATGTATGAAACCTAGGAATTGTATACAATTCCTAGGAAATGTATATAATGCCGAGCCAATTTAGGAAATGTGTAAAATAATTAATCAAAGTTTCTTTAATACATACATTTCCTAGGAAATGTATGCATTTCCTAGGCATTGTATGCAATTCCTAAATGGTACTAGGAAATGTATGAAAATCAACATTATACTGTAGAATTTGAGAATGAATGAAAAATAAAACACAGATGAACTGAGCTTTTTCTTAGCAGTGTGACGATTTGTTAGTGCTAGTAACCTAACCTAACCTAACCTAACCTACCGACATGACATCCCTAATTTAACACATTTCCGATTCCAGGTTAGGAAATGTATAAAATTCCTAGGAAATGTGTATAATAAAATTTATTTCACACATTTCCTGACGGTTTTAGGCATTATATACATTTCCTAGGAATTCTATATAATGACGGATTACATACATTTCCGCTAACATATACACTAAAACAGAAGCAATCTTCTTTAGCTAAAAGGTTAAATTTTTGTAAAGAGGTCCAAAAACGAACTACTTCAAAATAGAGGACACGTACTTTCTACAGAAGTGTAAAAAGGAGTAAAATTACTCCCACCGATTACTAAAGAGGAAATGCAGGAATATTTATAAAAAAAAGTGGTCGGTAGAAGCATACAGCCACGGGTCTAAGTAGATAGCAAAGAAAACAACCACTTTTCGAATAAATGAGACACCATTTACCCCATTAACGGCAGCTTAAACCAACTAAATATCTGGTAGGTAATACTCAAAGATTGATGAATTACATAAATTCATAGAGAAGAAAACAAATAACACCGTAATATATCGAATCGTAATGTATCGAGCATAAAGGAAGTGACAATGTATATAGATAGCATGCTTTTGAATTATGTAGAAAAACCCCTACAGCAGAACCTACAAGTAAAACCAAGTTGATTAATCCGTATATACCTACCTGGTGAACAGCAAGTTGCTTGGATAACGATATGGAACCCGTTAAAGCAGGTGGGGCAAATTTTTTATTATTTGGTGTATGTACTTTATTAATTACGTGTTAATTTCAGTGTTGTCATTTATAACTTTTGAAATGCATACATTACGAAGTTCTGAATATACATCATTATCTATCTTAAGGATATATAAGTGCCTTTCTACTCTTGTTCAACCATCATTCTGTTTAATAAATTTCCTGGTTGGAGTATATGGCCTCGACATATGTTTGTCATCAAATTTGGTTTTGGGCAATAAGTCTAATTTCAAGACACAATCTTCTCGTCATTTCCATTTTATTTCGGACCTTTCTTGTCCACGTGGTTTTGGGTTTTCCTTTTGTGTTTTCCTTGTAGATTCCATTTTAGGGCCATCTTTGCAATGTTATCTTTCTCTCTCCTCAAAAAAGTCGTATCCGTTTCTGTTTTCGTTTTAGGTTTTAAAATCTTAGTTCGACGCATTTATTGAGGAGAACTTGTAGTTTGTTGTTTATAGCAGCTGTAGTTTTCCACGTTTATCAACCGTATAACAGCACCCATTTCATATGTCAGTTGAACACCTCTTATGGTAACAAAGAAGAGGTCTCCTGTTTTGTTACCATACATGTAACAAGCTTAGTAGGTGCTCAGTAGCTCATCGGGAAGGAAGCGCGTCGTAAAATGAAATAAAAATAGTGTTGGCTGTCGAAAGTCAAATTAATTCTAATTAATTGGAGACTACGGGAATGAATGTTTTTCTTATTGTTTGGGTTGGTGCTTTAAATGCCTCTGATGGCATGGAATGGGAATTCATATAGTGCTCACCTCCAACATCTAAATAACACCTCATTTATGAATCTTTTAACAATGCTGATTTAGCTGCAAAAGACGCGGAAGTGCACTGAGCTTTACAAATGCAAATAATAGAGAAAATTCCACAGAATCCCTTTACCATAACATTCACAATATTACATTTCAGCAGGCCAGCCTTGTCTCTATGACAGCGATAATTTTCAAGCATTCTACCTGCGCGTTATCAGTAAAGCCAGCCAATGTTCTCGCCTGCGAAAGAATCCCACAGGAGAAGCAGTTCTGATATACGAGTGCACAACGTTGAAGGCGTTACTGTACTACGAACGGAGATATTCCTAACACAGATATAAAAAATCTGTAAAAGAGTTTACACGAAATTAATTATTAAATAGCAAAGGAAAAAAATTACCCTGTCTCTATTGTTCATTCACTATCTATTGAATAAAAGTGTACAATTTTTCATCAAGGATAAAAGTTTAAACTATATGATATTTATACAGTAGACATAATTTAATTTAATTAAGGTGCTGCCCCTCTACTTGTTAGGTTCAAAATATACATATTTAGTTCAAAGATAAAAGTCTAAGCTGTATGCAAAATACTCTAACTTACAGTTTTTCAGTTTTCAAACTGTGGTCCATATCGATCACTGTACAAGTATGTCCTTTTAAATTCCTATTTTTGCAAAGGGTGGATCTTAATCTTATCTAAGTAATAGTTTTTGAGTTAAAACAACAATAGTCAAGATTTTATCAGGTGCTCACCCGGTATATATGTATTTATAATGATAAGTTCTTCCGGATTATGCCGTGGTCGTCGATTTGAACTTGACGTTTCGCTGCTCATGCTGTCAGCTCCTTCAGAAGTTTTCTAAAGACTGATGTTGGTGCCTTTTGCTCCTGGTTATATACCGAGGAGTCGTTACGGTTGGCTGCTGCTCATGTAGATCTTGTATGTTATTCGGATTTGTCGTTTTTCCGCTTGGTTGCTCACGTGAAACTTGTTTATGGATGGATTGGTTTTGCAGAGCTACCTTCCATGTGTTACTAAGGCGATAGCCGTCTTATCGATTGAAATTGTTTGGATTTTTAATAATATCTAGGGATTCCCGAATAACACGAGGAAAGTATTTTTTAGTTCTGGCTAGTATGATTACGGAGTCGTAATTTATTCTGTGGTCCCCTGGTCCTAATAAGTGTTCTGCGATGGCTGATTTCTGTATGTTTCCAAGTCGTGTGTGGCTCTGGTGTTTTTTTATTCGACAGTGGATGCTTCTTCCCGTTTGTCCGATGTAAGATTTGCCACAAGTACATTGGAGCTGGTAAACGGCTTCTGTCTGTAGTCTGGGCAAAGAATCTTTGTTGGAGGGGATCAATTTTTCGACCTTTCTTATTCTACCATAGCGGACTCCAATGTTCTTTTTGTCTAATACCTTTCTTATTCTGTCGGTTACTCCGGCGATGAAAGGAAGGCAGGCGTAATTAATAGGTTTAGGTTTAGATTCTTTCGTTTTATGATATATTGGCACGCTTTCTTGATGTCTCGTCGATTGTAGCCATTCCTGAGTAAGGCTTCTTCCACATGACTCAATTCTTGTGGTTTACTGTCCTCGTCACAGATAGCGTTGGCCCGATGAATAAGAGTCTTGATCAATGATCGCTTTTGTTGGGAATGATGATGGGACGAAGCATGCAGATAGCGGTCGGTGTGAGTCTTCTTTCTATATACTGTATGGCTGTTGTTAGGGGTTCGTTTCACTAACACGTCCAGGAATAGTAGGTGTCCTGCTTTTGTCCACGGGGTTGGCAAAAAGGGCCTATGAAGGCCTACTTGCTTGACATGAATCTCCCCAAAAATACTACTAAACTAGCACATTATAATATAATATTCAAAATTGATGGTAAATGACAAATTCAGCGTAAAACAATAAACTATAATTGACTTAGCTAAAACAGGAACCGAGGTGGTTTACCAAAGTAGCTGAGCGATACATTGGCCACCACAGTTAGGCAGAATTTGCGGATTCGTAACTCGAAACTAAAAGCAAAACCAATAGCTTCTGGGAGCTTCGTTTTTAGGATGGACAGCGGTAGTTCAAGAATTGTGAGCATCCAGTATGGATTCATACGCGATGACAAAACGGTTTTCAAAGTTGTGTCGATATGCAAAAATAGAACACAAGCCGTCGATAAACGATAGTATTATTTTTGAATACGATAGTAGTATATCATTGAGAGTTCTGGCACACAGGTGTACAGGTATGCAGGTAAAGGTAGGTGTACAGGTATGCAGGTAAACGTAGGTGTACAGGTATGCAGGTAAACGTAGGTGTACAGGTATGCAGGTAAACGTAAAAGTTGCAGATAAAGGTAAAAGTGCATTTACGGGGTTCAGGTAAAGGTAAAAAGTGCATTTACGGGGATCAGGTAAAGGTAAAAAGTGCATTTACGGGATTCAGGCAAAGGTAAAAAGTGCATTTACGGGGTTCAGGTAAAGGTAAAAAGTGCATTTACGGGTTCAGGTAAAGGTAAAAAGTGCATTTACGGGGTTCAGGTAAAGGTAAAAAGTGCATTTACGGGGTTCAGGTAAAGGTAAAAAGTGCATTTACGGGTTGAAAGTGCATTTAAGGTGTGCAGGTAAGGTAAAGGTAAAAAGTGCATTTACGGGGTTCAGGTAAAGGTAAAAAGTGCATTTACGGGATTCAGGCAAAGGTAAAAAGTGCATTTACGGGGTTCAGGTAAAGGTAAAAAGTGCATTTACGGGTTCAGGTAAAGGTAAAAAGTGCATTTACGGGGTTCAGGTAAAGGTAAAAAGTGCATTTACGGGGTTCAGGTAAAGGTAAAAAGTGCATTTACGGGTTGAAAGTGCATTTAAGGTGTGCAGGTAAGGTAAAGGTAAAAAGTGCATTTACGGGGTTCAGGTAAAGGGGTGGTTAAATACTAAAAGGGGCTGTATCTCGTAAATGGGTGGGAAAAACGGAAAACGGGTGAAAAAATCACACCCCCTAAAACCCCCCAGCCTGCAAATGACGTCATCTATAACATACTAAAAATTGAAAACGCCCTTATATTTTCGAAAATTATATTTTGTAAGAACTGCTGGTGGTTAAATACTAAAAGGGGCTGTATCTCGTAAATGGGTGGGAAAAACGGAAAACGGGTGAAAAAATCACACTCCCTATGACCCCCAGCCTGCAGATGACGTCATCTATAACCTACTAAAAATTGAAAACGCCCTTATGACATTTTCGAAAATTATATTTTTTGTAAGAACTGCTGGTGGTTAAATACTAAAAGGGGCTGTATCTCGTAAACGGGTGGAAAAAATGGAAAACGGATGAAAAAATCACACCCCCTAAAACTCACCAGCCTGCAAATGACGTCATCTATAACATACTAAAAATTGAAAACGCCCTTATGACATTTTCGAAAATTATATTTTTGTAAGAACTGCTGGTGGTTAAATACTAAAAGGGGCTGTATCTCGTAAACGGGTGGAAAAAATAGAAAACGGATGAAAAAATCACACCCCCTAAAAGCCCCCAGCCTGCAAATGACGTCATCTATAACATACTAAAAATTGAAAACGCCCTTATGACATTTTCGAAAATTATATTTTTGTAGCTGCAAGAACTGATGAAAACGGATGAAAAAATCACACCTCCTAAAACCCCCCAGCCTGCAAATGACGTCATCTATAACATACTAAAAATTGAAAACGCCCTTATGACATTTTCGAAAATTATATTTTTGTAGCTGCAAGAACTGATAAACTGCCGAATTCTGACGGTTAAATACTAAAAGGGGCTGTATCTCGTAAACGGGTGGAAAAAATGAAAAACGGATGAAAAAATCACGCCCCCTTACTGCCCCAGCCTGCAAATGACGTCATCTATAACATACTAAAAATTGAAAACGCCCTTATGACATTTTCGAAAATTATATTTTTTTGTAAGAACTGCTGATGGTTAAATACTAAAAGGGGCTGTATCTCGTAAACGGGTGGGAAAAACGGAAAATGGGTTAAAAAATCACACCCCTAAAACCCCCAGCCCGCCTAGTTTTAATCTGTTAAAAGCAAAGTATTACAATTTTATTAATTATTAATTATTAGTAGCTCGACATACAAGATAAGGTATCCGGAAAGTTCATTTAAGGCAAGTGCATTTAAAAGGAAGAAATGCGAATCAAGGTGACGGTAGGAGGGATTAAATGAATAAAATGATAATTAGGAGATGAAAGATTGGTAGTAGTTTTTAAATATTGATGAGAAATGAACGCTAATGATGAAATAAGAAGTAATATTGTGAGTTGATAATGGAAAGAATATGTACTATTATCATCGTCATTGCTACTGTAAAAGTATAAAATTGCAACTGGAAGTATAAAACAAAGATGACATTATTTGCAGACTTCAAAACATATGGCTATTTAGTACGGGTTCAAAGTTCGAACTTAGAACTCGGATGTATAAAACAAAGATGATATTATTTTGCAGACTAAGGTATTAATGGGGCTCATGGCAAATTTCGATGTGCGATCAATTGCGAGATGACGTATCACTACCGAGTTCGACAAAGTGTTTGGAAAAAATTATCCAAGAGTGTGCCGATGACAAGGTTCAATTAGATTATCTAATCACACAGACAACTTTGCAGGATAATTAGCACTGTTCTATAATATATAAAATCGATGCAGTACAATTTCGAACACCGAATTGATTGAAGCTGTTCATAATGCATGCGATAAAAAGTAATCTCATTACGCATTTTGAAAACAGCTCCCGCTTTATCACAAGTGATCAGCGGTCAAACGGATAAAGAATTTCGATATGCGGAAGTTTACAGCTGAGGTTTCGGCTGTTGTACGTACAGGTAAATAATGCATATACTTCAAACACACATGTCGGATGTGTAAAAGTTAGCTATAAGAGACCGATCGGTGTAACAATATATCGTATATGTGCAGATGTCCTAATGCACACACTTTAAGACATGCTATACGAAGGTGAATACATGCAAGATTTTGATACACATAGTCGAAATTAGGTATAATGGCACAATGAGCAATACATATTAAGCCGAGAATGCTGGGTGTTTATTTACAAATACTAGATGGTCTAAACTAAAATTCAAAAAAATATTAAAAATGTGAGATTAAGCTTAAACACAGTCATTTACGCTTAGTCCTACCTGTTTATCTTATACTGGCTATCTCAACGTACAATCACCGTTTTTCTAAAATTTTAGATCAAACACGGTGTCTACACCTGTCTTATCTAAATGCCTTTTAATATAAGGTGTTTCATTCCAAACAACTACCATCCTATTTATCTTATCGTATGAGGTCAAAGTACAACTCATAACAGATAGCAGCGACTATTATGTTCAACAGACCTGGTACATCCAAATTAGCATTAATTATTAATTATTAGTAGCTCGACATACAAGATAAGGTATCCGGAAAGTGCATTTAAGGCAAGTGCATTTAAGGAAGAAATGCGAATCAAGGTGACGGTAGGAGGGATTAAATGAATAAAATGATAATTAGGAGATACAAGATTGGTAGCAGTTTTTAAACATTGATGAGAAATGAATGCTAATGATGAAATAAGAAGTAATATTGTGAGTTGATAATGGAAGAATATGTACTATTATCGTGGTCATTGATACAGTAAAAGTCTGAAATTGGAACCGGAAGTATAAAACAAAGATGACATTATTTGCAGACTTCAAAACATATGGCTATTTAGTACGGGTTCAAAGTTCGAACTTAGAACTCGGATGTATAAAACAAAGATGATATTATTTTGCAGACTAAGGTATTAATGGGGCTCATGGCAAATTTCGATGTGCGATCAATTGCGAGATGACGTATCACTACCGAGTTCGACAAAGATGTTGGAAAAAATTATCCAAGAGTGTGCCGATGACAAGGTTCAATTAGATTATCTAATCACACAGACAACTTCGCAGGATAATTATCACCTTTCTATAATATATAAAATCGATGCAGTACAATTTTCAAACAGCGAATTGATTGAAGCTGTTCATAATGCATGCGATAAAAAGTAATCTCACTAATATCTGCTAGTCTCATTGAACCTGTTGACCCTGTATGAAAGGTATTAATGGGGCTCATGGGCAAATTTCGATGTGCGATCAATATATAGATTATTTGTTCGATGTAGTTTAGAATATCACACATTTGTTTTTACAAGCATTTTATTATAATTATGCAGCATGCATTACAGTGTAACATCTTGTGCTGCAATAATACAATATGCAGGATGTTATTACATACAATTGAAACATCCCAAATTCAGCCTTTAACCAGCACTAAATAACCTTTCACCTAATGTGGCTTACACGTACCGCTAATTAAACTCTTGAAGTCTGCAAATAATGTCATCTTTGTTTTATACTTCCGGTTCCAATTTCAGACTTTTACTGTATCAATGACCACGATAATAGTACATATTCTTCCATTATCAACTCACAATATTACTTCTTATTTCATCATTAGCGTTCATTTCTCATCAATGTTTAAAAACTGCTACCAATCTTGTATCTCCTAATTATCATTTTATTCATTTAATCCCTCCTACCGTCACCTTGATTCGCATTTCTTCCTTAAATGCACTTGCCTTAAATGCACTTTCCGGATACCATATCTTGTATGTCGAGCTACTAATAATTAATAATTAATGCTAATTTGGATGTACCAGGTCTGTTGAACATAATAGTCGCTGCTATCTGTTATGAGTTGTACTTTGACCTCATACGATAAGATAAATAGGATGGTAGTTGTTTGGAATGAAACACCTTATATTAAAAGGCATTTAGATAAGACAGGTGTAGACACCGTGTTTGATCTAAAATTTTAGAAAAAACGGTGATTGTACGTTGAGATAGCCAGTATAAGATTAAACAGGTAGGACTAAGCGTAAATGACTGTGTTTACGCTTAATCTCACATTTTTAATATTTTTTTGAATTTTAGTTTAGACCATCTAGTATTTGTAAATAAACACCCAGCATTCTCGGCTTAATATGTATTGCTCATTGTGCCATTATACCTAATTTCGACTATGTGTATCAAAATCTTGCATGTATTCACCTTCGTATAGCATGTCTTAAAGTGTGTGCATTAGGACATCTGCACATATACGATATATTGTTACACCGATCGGTCTCTTATAGCTAACTTTTACACATCCGACATGTGTGTTTGAAGTATATGCATTATTTACCTGTACCTACAACAAATGTCGAAATCGTAATTGCACGTTGCAAGACTATATATATATAACCATGCTAATACGGGACTTCGGCCTCTCTCTTCTCACAGACACTCTAAAAATAGATATAGCGCCTTAATTTTTGTCTTAACGGGAAACATTATCAGTTTCAACTACAGCTGTATGAAAATTGTAAGGTAAAACGACGTGTACTATCACGACAGAGTGGAAAACTTTTCTCACATCGTTTACATGTCTTTCAGTTGTAGACTCTCTAAAAACCCACCTCTCACATGCACTGATTCCTACTAATTCATACCGAACAGTTATCACACTTTGATATGTAATAATTAATGTTTTTTACTGTGCCATCAGACAATTTCGCATCTTATCAATTGGGAATTCTCCGTAATCGAAACGGGACTTTAAATTTTCATACATTCTGCATGTGTTTTGTGCATTCACATTACCGATTTCATTGCAAAGTTTTTATGAATCATTCGACTATACATGGTAGTATATATTATTCTAGCCGAAACCTCAGCTGTAAACTTCCGCATATCGAAATTCTTTATCCGTTTGACCGCTGATCACTTGTGATAAAGCGGGAGCTGTTTTCAAAATGCGTAATGAGATTACTTTTTATCGCATGCGTTATGAACAGCTTCAATCAATTCGGTGTTCGAAATTGTACTGCATCGATTTTATATATTATAGAACAGTGCTAATTATTCTGCGAAGTTGTCTGTGTGATTAGATAATCTAATTGAACCTTGTCATCGGCACACTCTTGGATAATTTTTTCCAAACACTTTGTCGAACTCGGTAGTGATACGTCATCTCGCAATTGATCGCACATCGAAATTTGCCATGAGCCCCATTAATACCTTAGTCTGCAAAATAATATCATCTTTGTTTTATACATCCGAGTTCTAAGTTCGAACTTTGAACCCGTACTAAATAGCCATATGTTTTGAAGTCTGCAATAATGTCATCTTTGTTTTATACTTCCAGTTCCAATTTTAGACTTTTACTGTAGCAATGACGATGATAATAGTACATATTCTTTCCATTATCAACTCACAATATTACTTCTTATTTCATCATTAGCGTTCATTTCTCATCAATATTTAAAAACTACTACCAATCTTTCATCTCCTAATTATCATTTTATTCATTTAATCCTCCTACCGTCACCTTGATTCGCATTTCTTCCTTAAATGCACTTGCCTTAAATGAACTTTCCGGATACCTTATCTTGTATGTCGAGCTACTAATAATTAATAATTAATAAAATTGTAATACTTTGCTTTTAACAGATTAAAACTAGGCGGGCTGGAGTTTTAGGGGTGTGATTTTTAACCCATTTTCCGTTTTTCCCACCCGTTTACGAGATACAGCCCCTTTTAGTATTTAACCATCAGCAGTTCTTACAAAAAATATAATTTTCGAAAATGTCATAAGGGCGTTTTCAATTTTTAGTATGTTATAGATGACGTCATTTGCAGGCTGGGGCAGTAAGGGGGCGTGCTTTTTCATCCGTTTTTCATTTTTTCCACCCGTTTACGAGATACAGCCCCTTTTAGTATTTAACCGTCAGAATTCGGCAGTTTATCAGTCTTGCAGCTACAAAAATATAATTTTCGAAAATGTCATAAGGGCGTTATCAATTTTTAGTATGTTATAGATGACGTCATTTGCAGGCTGGGGGGTTTTAGGGGTGTGATTTTTTCATCCGTTTTCATCAGTTCTTGCAGCTACAAAAATATAATTTTCGAAAATGTCCATAAGGCGTTATCAATTTTTAGTATGTTATAGATGACGTCATTTGCAGGCTGGGGGCTTTTAGGGGGTGTGATTTTTTCATCCGTTTTCCATTTTTTCCACCCGTTTACGAAATACAGCCCCTTTTAGTATTTAACCACCAGCAGTTCTTACAAAAATATAATTTTCGAAAATGTCATAAGGCGTTTTCAATTTTTAGTATGTTATAGATGACGTCATTTGCAGGCTGGGGGTTTTAGGGGGTGTGATTTTTTCACCCGTTTTCCGTTTTTCCCACCCATTTACGAGATACAGCCCCTTTTAGTATTTAACCACCCCTTTACCTGAACCCCGTAAATGCACTTTTTACCTTTACCTTACCTGCACACCTTAAATGCACTTTCAACCCGTAAATGCACTTTTTACCTTTACCTGAACCCCGTAAATGCACTTTTTACCTTTACCTGAACCCGTAAATGCACTTTTTACCTTTACCTGAACCCCGTAAATGCACTTTTTACCTTTACCTGAACCCCGTAAATGCACTTTTTACCTTTACCTGAATCCCGTAAATGCACTTTTTACCTTTACCTGAACCCGTAAATGCACTTTTACCTTTATCTGCAACTTTTACGTTTACCTGCATACCTGTACACCTACGTTTACCTGCATACCTGTACACCTACGTTTACCTGCATACCTGTACACCTACCTTTACCTGCATACCTGTACACCTGTGTGCCAGAACTCTCAATGATATACTACTTACGATCAAAGATCGATATGAAATTTTCCCAGCACGCCAGGAGGAACGGTACGGTTACGTCACAAACAGTAAACCCTTAGCTTGGCTGTTCCTGGTTGGATGTAGAAATTAAGGGCACCTTCGTGCGCTCACTTTAGGCATGAGACTCAAATGAACTGTGCTATCCGTCTTCTAACAGATTTATCTTCGTTTGGATGTCTCTATTTGTGTGTATTAGAAGACGTATGTGGTCTGCGTAATCTAGATCATGACTTAACTTTGAACTCTCTGAAAATTGGTGGTATTTAGACGCAGTCTATGAAGATGTTCAATAGTAATGGGGATAATAGTCTTCTTTGCTTAATACTTATCTTAACTTTGATATATTTGCAAACTTTTCCTTTGTGTAATACTCTTAAGATTGGTACAGTGCTTTAATTATTTTTACAGTTTTTAATATAATTCCGATAAGTTTTAATATTTGCCAAATCGATAGGTGACTGATAGTCTATTTTTAGATCTAACAAGGTCATATATAAAAAACTAAACGATTATTCGCAAGTATTATGATGATCCACACACGATGTATATGGTCTGTAATCAGTTTACTCTGGACTCAGTAAAGGTTCTAGTTGGTACGCTAGTTTGTTATGAATTGTGTTTGCTACAACGTTGGTTACCATATTTAGTAAGGTAACCCATCCAATTACCACATTTGAGTAGGTCACCTATCTTGGGCAGTATTCCCTTTTCCAGTCGGTGCGAATCCACTTTCTTCGCAAATATCGTTGAGCGTTGGTTGAATAACCAGTGTCATTTCGTCTATGCTTACTTTAAATAATTCATCTGGTATTTTGTCTAGATCTTTACAAAGTTTGGTTTTCACCGACACCTACTATTGCATTCATAGTTACTGTCTAAATTTTATATCTTGGAAATTATTAAAAACGCTGAATTGACTTAATACATATTGAAATATATTTTTTCTTCAGATTTAACATCTCAACTTTTATTGTCAGTCCAAATACGCCTATCTGCTACACCCAATTCCAAACGTAGCATCTGTTAATACAGTTCACAAATCGACATATCCAGTCACTTACTCTTATTAAAAGACCACTTGCCAGAGCTGCACCCTTCTTCATCTCCATTATTGTTTTGTCCAACCAAATTTCACTTCAACACTTTCCGCTCTTAAATTCAATGTATCTAATTTGTATTCTTTTCTTGCAGGTCATGCGGATGTTTGTACAAGCCTTCATTACTTCGTGGAACTATCTACCATATTATGAGAATGAACAGAAAATATAGTGGCTTATCGTCATTTTCCAACGAAAAGACATTGTGTAATTTTAGTCCGATTCTCAATTAAGATTGCTACTAGTAGATTTATTTATAGAGCATAAATGATATAATATCAGGTTAACCGTTTAATATCAAATTAACAGATTTAATTATCATTTCAAAAATTTAAAAATGCATATTAGCAGTGAGATGCCTTAATTCATGAGTGTTCAGTGTACTATTCTAGCTATCGCAACTGCATGTTTAGCAGGATAGAGAATAGAACTCATAGAGGCCTTGCTAAATGCTGACGGTTGTTATGACATGCAAGAGCGACTAGTAAGGCAAGTAGATTTGCACTTTGGAATAATGTAATTTTAGTAGTAAGCTATAGGTAAATAGTTGGAAATTATGTTCGTTAACAAAAATGTATTATTGTCATTAAGTTAGTAAATCTCAATAAAGGCCGCTGTCATCATCTTTTAATATAATATTATTCAATTAATACTAGTTTTGTACATAACCTTCGCAATATATAGTAAACTTCTGTCTAATGTTTAAAAAGTGAAATGTGTGTACCTACTCCTAAATTATAAGAGACTAATTTCTAACTAACAAGTTTTCAACCTAATGTAATTTGCATGTCGTAACGCCTTTTTCATAATTTTTTACGCATTTAGAAATACTGAATTATATTAAAATAAAATAGAATATCTTTGCCTTCATTTCATTTTATTTTTATTAAAAGCGAAGAAATGCTATTACACTTTGAACGTGAATCTCAAATTTATCGCGTTCCAATTTCAACCTGGACACTTAAATCAAATTTACTTTCCGTAAAAAGCAGAGATATTAACAGCTGACATCAAATAATTAAATTCTAATTTTTGCCGAGCTGCAAACTCCCTTTACGACAAGAACTGTTATATCCTGTAATGCAGCGAAGAGAAATTGATTTCGAGAGTCAGACTTGAGAAATAGATAATCGGGTTATTTGGCATGAGCTAACCTTAACTTGACGTATTTATTAAGCTTTAGGGTTGAACACTTCAAAGAAATTAAGTTCTCTTACTAGATAGCTGGAAACGTCAAAGCGACTGATTTATTTACTTATTTACTCTTCTCCAGCGAATATTAGGTCGTTATTCTGCAAATAGGTTAACATAAAATATTCTGTAAAGTGGATTTGAAATTACAAAAAGGCTTTTTATTTTAAGTTGTTGTGCGGTAACTGTAGGACATGTAATTTTTCAAATCTAATTTCCGCAAAACGTAGATAACTGTATCTACACCACACGTGATGAGTACCAGTACAAAATTCTTTCATTTTTTACAATTGCGTATGATAATATTACAAATGTCAATACATACACAGATATGAATTTACATATTTAAATTAACCAAGCGAGTGCAGCTATTCCCAATGTTTTAAATGCAATTGTAAATATTACATACCCTATTTTTACTAGGTGCCCTAAGGATACTCATCCATTGAGTTTAAATACCATATGGTGGTCACTTGAACTACATTTTCTTTTCATATTGAACTCGTATTCTAGCTTACCTTTTAAGTGTTAATGAAATCATCATATTCGGTTTTACTGAACTTGCGTAGAAATGGAATTATTTTAAATTGGAGTAGTAATATAGCAGATATTTTTAAACGTATATTGCTTGGTAATTAATTGGCTGCGTCCTCTCTCCAACATTATTCAGTATTTACTTGGAGAAAATCTTTCAAGAAGCGTTAGAAAATCAAAAGGGAATAAAAATTAATGGAGAATACTCGTATATCAACAATATAAAATTTGCTGAGATGCTGTTATCATGGCCAATTCTTTAGAATATTTGCAACAACTACTATCCAGAGTAAAACAACACTTTGAACAATACGGACTGAGCCTAAACATCTCGAAGACGAAATATATGGTTATATCAAAATCAGGAAATAACCTAGTAGTTCTAAGTGTTGACAGACAGACGATTGAACGAGTGCGCACATGCAGGTGAAGTGCGATGTCGTAATAGAGAAGCAAAAACAGCCTTTATAAATATGAGAAAATTACTTTTGCAACACTATGTATTCCCCGTCCTTTATTCTGCGGAAACTTGGAAGATAAGCAAAGGAATAACCAACAGAGGAAACGCCTTCGAGATGTGGATATACAGACGATACTCAGGATTTAGTACACAGAGCACATGACGAACGAGGAAGTGCTGAGTCGAATACAAGATCAAAAAGAAATTATGTTTACAATCAGAACACTCAAGCTTGAGTACGTTGAGAACATCATGAAAAACAGCAAATACCATCTGTTACAGCTGATCCTATAACGAAAAATCGAGACAAAGGGAGGTCCAGGAAGAAGACACCACTCCTCTGGCTGAGGAATCTTGTAGACTGGTTCAGCTTAACACCAACATAACTGTTTCGTCTGGCTGCCAATAAAGTGAGATCTGCCATGGCTATAGCCAATATCCGGTTATAGCCAATATCCGGAACGGATACGGCACCCAGAGACGAAGAATTAATAAATAATTTATTTTTAGATCTCTTATGGATGCTAAAGCCTTTAATTTGTGGAGCGGACAATTGCTTGTTCTGTCAATGACACCAAGCTGATACAAAATCTACTGCTATAACCCACTACAATTCTCCAGAGTCATTTTGGCAAGTTTAGCGTAGTGTCTTAACGCCGAATTCTTAACGCAAAGAAAAATAGGTAAGATCATATGCCTTAATTCGCATTATTCTTTACTTAACGTATACATGGTGTGTGGCGGAACTCAAAAAATAGAATCGAAATTCTAGTGCTGCGGATTATTCCCGTTGTACTTTAATAGTTGTGTGGTACCTAATGTCGCCTTTGAAAATTTGTATCAAAGTGCTATAGCATTTTTAATTTGATTCTTCCCGTTGTCACTATAAAAAATAATAAGTTCCAGAGAGGTTTACTAAAAAATTGTTCAGTATACAGGATATTAAAAGAATGTTGTCGGACATTTTACCCAATTATAAATCTCATCAATACAAACAAAAACGTCCTAATAAAGATGGGTCCGGACAGGCTTCGTTTTGGAGCAGGGTGTAAAAATCCGTTTCTATTGTTATCTAAAAAACGCTTTGGGCAATTTTAATGAAATTTCTACAGTTTGTTTATAAGTTTATGAGGTATTCTTTATATACTGTTTGAGGTTTTCGCGGTTACTCGAATTATTCTTCTTAACATAGAATTTCGGCTTAGACCCGTAGTATTTGTAGATGAACACCCAGCATTCTCTGGCTTAATGTGCCTTGCACCTTGTGAACACGAGCAAAAAACGCGCGACGGCCATATTCTTTGGTGGCTCCTGTTGTTTGAGTATCTTGAGAATATACTTAGGCAGATTTGGTCTTTTTTCTGTTTGTACATCCATGTTCACTAACGTTTCGCAAGACCTTAGAGCTTTCATCATCAGAGTGAAAGTCGCACTAAGAACTAAAGGTCGGTATGGAGCTATTTATCATCCTCTGTACGAGGTGCTCGGAGTGGCATAACGCTGATTGGTCGTTCGAGTGCAACGTAATTCGTCGGGCGTAGCCGTTTGACGCACATTGGTTGTAATGCTTTAGATGGTGTATCACAGGAGTTCACGTTTTACCAAGCTTAAAACCAACTTCACTGTCTATATTATTTGGATGCTTTTCTATTTATATGGCTGACGTATCACTCGCGGGAAGTAGTGACGTATTCTGGCAAGTACTCTGGCGTGCTCAAATTCTAAAGTGTGCCCATTTGTAAACATATGCTCAGCTACGGCTGATTTTGTGATGCGTTTGTGTTTGCAATTGCCTTTATGTTCTTGAAGTCTAAAAGCAACGGAACGATCAGTCTGTCCAATGTAACTCGACCTGCAAGAACAAGGAATGCGATATACGCCAGCAGATTTAAACTTGCAATTTTGTCTTTTACCGATCTGAAGCCGTTACCCAAAGTTTCCTTGCTCGTAAACACAGTTTTGTGGTTGCATCGTTTTAGGACACGTCCTATTTTAACAGTCGAGCCTTTAACGTGATTTAGAAATACTAAGCCTTCCAGAGGTGGGGATTCTTCTTTAGCCTGTTGTGTCATAGTTTTGTCTAGCGCTTTTCGTATGGCGGTTTTTGTGTGTCCGTTCTTTTGTAAATAGTCAAACAGATGTAGCTTTTCTCTCTCTAAATTTTCAACATCTGAGATACGAACGGCTCTTGTCGCCAAAGTCTGGAGAAGTGTTGCTTTTTGCATTGGATGGTGGTGTGAGTTAGCATTTAAATATCTGTTCGTGTGTGTTTTCTTTCTATAGACTGCATGTCCTAAACTACCATCTGATTTACGTTTCACCACGACGTCTAGAAACGGAATACTGCAATTTTCCTCTACTTCCATTGTGAATTGTATGTTGGGATGTACATAATTCAGGTGTTTTAGAAACAAATCCAATGTGTGGCGCCCGTGTGACCAGATGACAAAGGTATCATATACATATCTTAACCAGCAGTTCGGTTTTAGCTGCGCTTGTTCGACAGCCTTGGTTTCAAATGCCTCCAAGTAAATATTAGCTATAACAGGTAATAGCGGTGAACCCATAGCCGCTCCTTCGACTTGTTCGTGTATTTTATTGTTCCAGCTGAAGTAAGTGTTTTTAGACAAATTTCGACAAGTCCAAGTTGTTCTGTAGACACGAGATCTTTGGGCATTACTAGCACCTCATCAACCGACACTTTCATGACGAGTGATACTACGTCGAAACTAACTAAAAGATCATCTTTGTTTAACTTTAAGTTCTTTAGTTTCTGGACAAAATTTGCTGAATCCTTGGCAAAAAAGTCTGTTTTACCAGTTAAAGGCTGTGGTATAATTCATATTCTTATATGGGTATTTCGCCACTCTGCAAATTAAAATATTAAATAACGAAAATATTAACAACGAACGTTTCGAGGGACAATCTGCCCTAGTTATCAACGTTCGTTGTTAATATTTTCGTTATTTAATATTTTAATTTGCAGAGTGGCGAAATACCCATATAAGAATATGAATTATGAATTCACGCCACAAAGAAGTTTCAGAGCTGTGGTATAATGGTTAAATGTCTTGCTAAAGCATGTGTAGGAGAATTTATCGCGCTGACAATTGGTCTCAACGGCACGCCCTCCTTATGTATCTTAGATAGACCACACATGCGAAGAGTTATTTCATTTCTAGGAATCAAGCGGTGCTTTAAAGTGGGATCGATACTATCGGAGCGTTTTATGGCAGAGGTTATCTTGGTCTTGAGAGAAGTAGTGGGATTGGGGTTTAGGCTTTTGTAAGTTGTATCAGATAGTAAGACCTCCATCTTCGCATTATAATCTGTGTTCATTACCACAGTAGCATTTCCTTTGTCAGCTTTGAGAACTACAATATCATTGTTCTTCTTTAATGATCTTGCTCTTTCTCTCCCTGCTATTTTAAGGAGGGGGCGGGGTGGTTTTGCTCTTCTTAAAATACAAGACACGTCCTGTAGGATGATTTCTGCATCTTTTCTGGGAAGTTTTTGGATTGCTGCTTCCACTCCACATATTATCTCCTCCACAGGTATTTGTTTAGGGGCTACGGCGAAGTTAAAACCTTTCTTTAGTAAGGATGTGGTCTGTTTATCCAGTTCTATGTTGCTAAGGCTTACGATTACTTTGTCCGTAGTCCATTGTCCGAGGACTGCTTAGGCGCTAGCTTATCATACATGTTTAGCTGTCGCTTGTTCCAGTGTATTGCGTGCTTGTCTCGTAGTGATAGCGTCGATTTTCTCCCACAATGTTGGCTCCAGCGTGTTCGCCGATTTTAGGTGTAGGGTGTAAATCTTTGATCCTGTGCTATCTAATTCCTGTCTAACTTTTTTTATTTCGGATCCAGACTGGCATTGTTGAAAAGTCTGTTCTTATGATGATTTCTTAGGCAGTGTTTAATTTAAATAGTTGGGTAAGACCTTGTTGCCACGGCAACGATTTAGAAAGGCTAAGTCTGCTAAAACAGCCGTAGCTGAGCACACGTTTACAAATGGGCACAGTTTAGAATTTAACCACCCCAGAGTAATTGCCAGAATATCTCACTACTTCCCGTGAGTGATACGTCATGCCTTAGAAATAGAAAAATATCCAAATAATATAAACAGGTAAGATGGCTTTAATTTTACTAAAACGTGAACTTCTGTAATACACCATCTAAAGCTTTCCACCACTGTGCGTCATACGGCCACGCCCCAAGTATTACATTGCACTCGAACGACCAGTCAGCATTACGCTACTCCACGCGCCTGGAACAGAGGACTATAAATAGCTCCACACCGACCTTCAGTTCTTCACTCTGATGATGCAAGCTGTAAGGTCTTGCAAAACTTTAGTGAATATGGATGCACAAACAGCAAAAAGGCCAAATCTCCTAAGTGTCTTTGTTCTCATGATTCTCAAACAGCACGAGCCACCAAAGAGCATGGTCATCGTGCGGGTATTTGCTCGAGTTCACAAGGTGCAAGGCACATTAAACTAGGGAGTGCTAGGTGTTCTATGGTATTCTATGTTAAAAAAGTAGTATCTTTTATACCTAGTACAGTTGATTCAGTCATTCCAGGGTTGTGTCCACTGAGCATATGGGTTAGGTTTTTTTTATCTCGTACCACGGAAACGAAGCGTTTCCGGATCCATGTTTATTAGGACTTTTTTGTTTGTATTGATGAGATCTATAAGTGGGTAATATATCCGACAACATTTTATAACACCCGTATATGGTACTCAAAAGTAGCTATAATAGTAAACATTCTCTTGAATTTGACAATAATGAATAAAAAAACATAGAAATCTTCGAAACTTTCTAATCGGATATTGGAAATAATATTAACACTGCAATAAATAAGATTTGACGTTTTATTAATATAAATCGTATCGTAAATATAAGCTTAAAAATAAAAGCGTAATGCCAGCATAATTACAGTAAAGCAAAGGTAAAGAAGTTGGTTGGTTTATTTTTGCTTTTAAGTGTAATATGAGTTTGTAATCATACACCTCTAAGCAAAATACCGCTGTGTTTATTTTCTACTATCAATGCATCTTGATGAAACAATGCCTTCATCAGAAGATAAGAAGCCAGGTAAAAGTACTCTTTTTTAGAAGACCAATGGGCTTACAGATCATTCAGAAATGCGCATTAAGATCATTCACAAGGGCAACTGGAAGGCAGTGTGCTTGTTTATATTACAATACACTCGACTAAGCAGCAATTAACAAGTATGTAGTACTGTTAGCACTTGCTATTTGTAGCAATAATTAACATTAATTAATTACTTCTACAACATGCTTAAGGAACCTCCTGAAGATGTTCCTCCTAACTGGTGCATGAAAAAAATCACAGTGGGGTCACTAGAATGTTAAGAATTGCTATTTTCTAGTAATAACCTTTCATGAATTCAATGAAACACGACTATTTCAGTTTAGATATGGTTTCGAATTATTTATTTATTCAATATTTGTTACTCCAGTTGTCTTTATAACAATGGTTAATGTATATGGTGTCAAATCATTCTAGGACACCACAGTACGTAGGCATTACATTCCCAACACTATTCAAACAAGTTACGGAAAAGGGCATCTACCTGAAGGAATTGATATAATCTCATTAAAAACTGTGGAAATGACAGAATGAGTTTTAATATTCCAAAAGCAATTAAATTAAATTTACTTACGGTTGGAACCATATTTGATCAAGATACTTTAAAACGCGATAGATTTAAAGATTATGGTTGAAAAATTGCAGAATATTTCTTACTAAATAGGAAGGCTGTAATGAATGTGTGCATATAAATAGAGTCTTCAAAAACTATATAAAGTAATTACGAGTAATTACATGAGAGGTATTTCTTATACCATTATAGGTATTGGATTGCCAGGAAACTTGAGGATAAAGCAAAGTTGCCAACAGGAAACCCACATTTTACTTTAAAAAGGCAGTTAAACGCTACAGATTAAAAAATTGGCTCACGGAGAATTTGGAACGGTAATTTAACAAATTGAATTTTTTTTTGTTTATTTGTACCAATGCTATGACAGTGCAGCAGTAAAAAATTAAACTAAGTTACCTCGCTTTTGTTTTCTCCACAAGCGGACACTTATCAAGCTCATAAGGGCGAAAACACCTCAAAAACGAGATATTAATAAATTAAGAAAACGGCGATGGATTTTTATAGGTACTTGTTTCAGATTAGCATGCAGCTGTTTTTAAATTATTTGATTTTCAAAAACTGGATTCAATAATATTACCATAAAAGTTTTATACTATTCCAAATTTTTTTAGGAGAACAAATGGAGCTATTGTGTTTTTCAGAGAGAAAATTAATATAAAAATAATTAGTTTCAAGCACAGTTGAAAATTGATTTAAAATAAACGTTAATATTTCGCTGAACATGGTAGCTGCATCACAATTTTAAAAATTATTGCAAACAGGACATATTCACATCTAAAAATTAGAATACATGTTAGTTTTCTTCTTCTCATCTTTTTCCTCTTATTTAGGCTGAGCGGTTTTATAAGCCATCTTAAGCCGCAGCTGGGGTAGGTGGCTAGCCTAACTCCTTGAATTAGGGAAGAATGCCCTCATAGGGGTCACGACCACCAAACATATTCGTATGATGGCTCTCTCATGTTAGTTTTCGATATGTGAAAATTAATTTCCTGGTTTCATTAGTTACCTGTTTCTTTGAACTTAAAAAATACAATATCAAAACTGCTTATAATAACTACAATACTAACTTTAGGTATTATTTGCTAATTTAAAAGATAAAACAGAAATAATTATGCAATCTGAAGTAGTGTATGAAATTAATTGTAACAACTATAACTCCACCTATATAGGTCAAACTAAACAACTATTAAAAAACAGAATCAGACAACATAAGTATTCCATTAAATTTAATAACTTATCACCTTCTTCCACTAAAACTGCTTTAGTGGATCGTGCAATAGAGCGTCAACATGAATTTAAATTGCCTACTGTCTTACATAAAGAGAGAAATTAAAAAAAAATCTCTTCGCCTGGAAATTATAGAAATACAAAAGAGCCCTACAACCATTAACTATAAAACTGATGTAAATAATCTTAGTTCAACTTATTCAAATAATTATCTCCTGTAATTATATTTCTTAGACTTCACATTTTTAACAATAAATAATTTTTATAATTCTCTAATTTACCAAAATTTAAAACTTATATTAATACAACCCTGCTTATATTAATAGCAAGCTAGATATTTTCTTGCCCACTGCGCATGATGATAATAAAATACAGAAACAACCTCGTCTGCATTTATCAATAATTCATTTATATTCTGCATTCCACCATGTTAAAAGCGCTATTTATTTTAATAATGCATTTTTCAACTTCAATTTTCAACTCTGCAGGCATGCACGTTCTTTAAATAAAATCAGGCATGCTAAAAATAAAATAAGTTAAATATTAACCTTTTCAATAAGTAAAAAATTTAAAAAATCTTAATAATCTGTACAATTTCCAAATCAACTATAATGTAACGTAAATGTAAGTATACAGGTTTTACTGAAATTAAATGTTCACTAATCTAATTTATTATTTTCAGACATGTAACTTCAATTTTATATGAAACATTTTAAAACAACTGATTAAGCAAATATCAGTTGCAAAATGTCTTGTAATATATAATTTTTAAAATATTAAATATGTTACCAGTTATTGTTCTTTATTTATTAATTCAATAATAAAAATCATGCATTAATATTAAATATTATTATCAAAATTCTTTGACTTAGATTATCTCCTAAACAATAATCACTTATAATACCATGAGTAGTCAAAGTTATGTCGACTATTTTTGCGGTGGTGTCACGAATGTCCATTGCGCTTTGGTACGATTAGGACGAGTGCGATAGCACGAGTCCTAATCCAAAGCGCAATGGACATGAGTAGTGATACCACCGCAAAAATAATCTACTTAACTTTGACTAAGAATGGTATTCGAGGGACTATTTAATGAACCAAACTACTTTTTCAAATTAGTTTTCAGTAAATCTAGCAACAAACTACGCAATTTCTATAGTAACAGAACACTAATATTGACTTATTCTAATAAAAATAGCATTTGTTAAAAATAGTCACTTGAATACCTTCTAGGAAGATATATCCACTGATATTTTTTTGATTGGTCAAGAAATGTCAGAATTCTGGATTTTCATTGGTTACTTTTTGACAGATGACAGGTGAATTGAATAGTCTTAAAAAAACTATTAATATTATCATAAAAAGTTAACTATAGCTGCAAACAAATGAAACACTATACATCGATTTTGGTGTTATAGGTAAATTTATATTGCCCGTTTACGACACACCCTGTACAGTGCTTTCACTTTACATAAAAGAAATTAGGGCTTAACATAAATATAGATGGTCACGAATTATTCACATAATTAGAACTACCTATGTGTTGATACATATAGGGGAGCCTCTTCCCTAAGGTTTTGAGGTGATTGATTAAGCATTTGACCACAGGTTATGTTTCAGTAGCTTACTACAAATTTTACTTTTCAATTCGTTGTTCTATTTACGACTCATTAAGTTCGCATAACGTTTATAAATAGTTAGTAGGTTTTGATTGCAGCTCCAGAAGTTAGAAGTTTCAGAAGGGGCTGCAGTAGTTTCAGCCGAGCTGTAACAATTACAAAAATGTTCAGAGCTTCCGAAAGAATTTCCAGAAATTCTCGGTCACTTATTTGAAGTGTCCCTAAAACAAACTTTTGTGGCGAACTAATGACATTTTAAGAAAGAGCGTTCCTGACGTAAGTAACCCTATCGAACGCGTCATCGAAGCAACCTATGTCAAATTCACCCTGGGCCTGCTGGAGTTGGGTGTTGCAGAACGGACGCGGTGAATACCCGGGGCGGTGTTTTGTCATTGTCACAGTGATATTGGCGGTCGCAGGGGATGCTAGTGACAGTGACCGCCGGCTGTTGAAAACTGCATGCACACAAATGTCACCCGTTACTTTTGCTTTAGAGAAAAATAATTGCTCATCAGCGGAACACCAGATTGGGCATTTGCAATGGTTCTGATATGCGAGCGCTTACAGTATTCTACACAATGAATGGTTGCACATCAGCCGTCCAGTTTCGTGTTACGAGATTTCATTTGTTCGTTTGGCTATAATTATTTAATTGCCTTGTGTCCTTTGCATTATTTAAAAAAGTAGATTAAAAGTGTTGCAGTGTTTGATACGGCTTTTAATAATAACCTATCACCACAAAAAGAATGCGGTTTTCCAGTTATTTATAATTTCCATGTTACAAAACCGCATCTATTTTGCAATATAAACAATAAACAATTAGGGTGTTGTTATAATTATAGAATAGCATACAAAAGCGATCCAATCTGTAATGTGAGTAGCATGGGATGTGAATAGAGACCAACATGTGCACTTTAAGATTAATTTTATATTAAAAATGGCTGAAAGATTATTATTTTTGTATGTAACTGACAAAATACGCACATTCTTTTATTTGCATATTATTTCAGTGAGAGACGACGACAGTCGTAAGAAAACTCGCAATATATATATTAGTTATTATCAATAACATTATGACACACAAGAGAAGCTCACGACAACTCTTAAGATGCTAGCTGTTAAAGCTATTTTAAGCAATCAAAAACTTTCCCAGAATGTTCTCTCACGGGTTTTAGGCAGTTGTGAGTAGTCTTGCTAAGTAAATTTGTATTTACAGCAACCGAAATTAAGGTGGTGTGAAAACATCTTTACAAGTTATGTGCTTAACCAAGATTTCAAAAAAAAAATTCCAAAGAAACTAAAAATGGCTGTGAGTGAGGTTATGTGGCCCCAATGGTTCAGTCAAGCAGACCTTATCTATTAGTAATATTAATAACTACATATTTAGAGGAGTTTAGTTATAAGATGTTAGTTTTGGTTAGTTTGCTTCACAAACTCTCATTTATAATGTAACATGTATTAACATGACATGTCGCTCTTGAATTATTTACGATTTCAGTCTTCTCTACAAAATTACATCGACATGAGAAGAAATTTGATTTACATATCGTGTTTCAACTGTATTTTATGGTCCATATGGTATAATAGCTTAAGCACAAAATAAATACACTGTTGGTAAAAATCATGAAGATAGGTGCATAGATAGGAAATTTGAGGCTTAAGAGACAAATACAATGTCAGTTTAAGCATGTAAAAGGTTTTGTGGTAGACATTGTAAAATAAACATATTGTCCATCTGTCACACTTATAAATGATTGTAAATCTTTAAATTTAAATAGGAATCCCATAGAAATGTTCACAGAACGTGTGTAGAGTGTATTCAATATTACAATAATTTACATCGATGAAATTATTAGTATATGGTGAAAATAAGCGAAATAATTGCAATATTGCCGGATTCTGCTAAGTGACATATTAAAACATTTAGAATTTCGCAAGCAAAGTGATGGTATAATTAATTTATTATTAAATAGCGATTAAATTAGTTTATAATTCCTTTTTGATTTTGCTGTTAATCTCGCATTGGTTGGATTGAGTCAGGCCATTTTCTGTTTAAAAAATGAGAAATCTTGGTTATACACAAAAAACTATGTAGCTATGAACCTCTGATGCCCAAGCTTAAAACAGTTGTTGTTTTGTGTTTGCTATGTAAGCTGCATAAGGTTTGATAATTATCTGTGTTTTATTAAATACCTGAGAAATTACAGTTGCCCATTCAAGTTAGTCGGTGTTTTAATTCCACATTTGGTTGACCAAATATGTTGC
The DNA here is from genome assembly GCA_940337035.1 of Agriotes lineatus. Taxonomy (NCBI): domain Eukaryota; kingdom Metazoa; phylum Arthropoda; class Insecta; order Coleoptera; family Elateridae; genus Agriotes; species Agriotes lineatus. The sequence continues at coordinate 54,650 of CALNHX010005814.1, read as the reverse complement.
AAATTATTATGGATCAACAACTTAGCAGTTCTACATAACTTTCTAAATGCAAAGTGAGCAGATATTAGTAAGCCACAACTTCAGAGTCTTTGCCTGCTATTGATGGGCGTTCCAAGCGACTGCAAACCAGTTATTCTGTTCCAAGAGTTTACCAACCTGAGTTTTTCGTGTATCCCACAGACAATGTGTTCGGTTGTATCGATTCTAGACCACCATAAACTGTCATTTTGCCGTTGCGAATAAACTATGCTGTGGCTGAACCAACACGTATATTAACGCCTGGAGAATAAGGTGAAAGTTTTCGTTTTTTTTGTTGAATTAGTAATGAGTATTTTATCTGACATGCCTTGACGAGGCCACATTAAGTTATTACTTAAAGACCCGGAGATAGAACCCTGGGTTCATTTAATTTTTATAATACAAGGGTAGCTGTGTATGGTCATTTGTGTCAGTTTTCAATAAAGAACGTGGTTTTCATACAAAGATATTTGCATTAATTTTAATTATCTAGGTTACCATCGCATATTTTATCGTGGCGCTATCGTAGGGCTGTAAAATACTAACGTAATAATTGCAATATAAATGCAAAGTTTGATAATGACTTTTTAATGTTATTCACATTTTATGCGTCGCAGCCTCCTACCTGCCTTTTTTGATTTTGGCGTTGGCAGCCTAGATTCTCCTTAACAATGAATGCCTACTTCTTTCTTTATTGGTTATTACCAGCTCAAGGATTTTGAAGAGTAAAGCCAACTTTACTCCGCAGTTTTCAAAAGCGAAGTACTGTTGATATTTCCTGAACTTGCATCCGGCCAGGCGTGGCCGAGCTGAGTCATATTTTTGTGCTGTGTGCTCTTTTGGAATTCCTTTTTGTGTATTTGTCCAAAGTCATTGTGCGCTAGGCACTCTTCACACCTTTTTTGAAGCCACGGCTGTGGTACTTTTTACAAGATATATATCGTGAAATTCCAGTTTTTACTGCATGTGATCATGGGTCCTTATATCCATCTTAACTCTAGTTAAAGAACGTTATAAAACGTTAGGACACGTTAGAAAAATCTAAAAACCGCTAAGCCATGTGAAGGCGTTTATTTGGCGCCGACATTTAGATCTTTTGTCAACTGCTCCACTTGCATTTGTGATAGCTGAAAAATCCTGAGGATCTGCAGGCTTTGTCCTGGCTCTCATTTCATTCCTGTGATGCGATAGTGTTACAGACCCCGGAAAACCAAGATTATAGCTACATTAGAGCATTAGCTCCAATTAATAATTTTTATATATAATTAATAGTTGTTGGTAAGATAGTACCAAGAGAAGATTTTTTTTTAGCGCCTAAGGCAGTCAGCGAAAAGTAGTAAAATATTTTTTGTTGGTACATATTGTGTTTTATGCTTGTAGTTGCAAGTTATTCGAAGGCCTATCGAAAAACTTGCGTTATATTTCTAAGGTACGTGATTTGCTTTTTTACCAGCGCCCGACAGGATGGAGTCAGGTGGGATGGGTTTTCGCTGCAAACCGCGCTTAACTGTATTATGATTATAAACCGTGATACTATTAAACCCGAATTTGCTGTTGAACCAAAATTTCGATAATTGGCTTTCATATTAGTTTTGATTATTTAGTTAATAGGTAACACCCTAGGTTGTATTGCTTTCAGCGACCCACTTTAACATCTATGTGCTCATTTTGAAGTAATTGTAGTATTTAACCTGAGGTTATTTTGCGTATTTGAATCTGCTATACTGTTCAGGCGCCTTTGACGTTCTGTATCACAACCTATTGACTGTATCTCCTCAGTTGTTTTTCATTTGTTTTAATATGTAGTTTTGTGGTAATCTATGGTACCCCACTCAACTGGCACTTGCGCTGTCTTTTTATTCGCACTTAGTTGTTAAATTAAAGCATCAATGCTTGAATTTTATTTATTGGTTTATTCTTTATGAGGTACCGCAACCTCCACGTTATTTAGTAGATTCTTCTAAGGTAAGGGCCGTACACTATAAGTGAGTTGAATTTAGATTGTGAGTTTAACTGTTTTCTTGTTGTTGTCTTTTGCTGAAGGGCGGCAAAGCCTAAATTTCGATTGCTGTAAGAACTATCACAAGCTCTCGGAAAATAATGGAACAGTAATATTAAACATCCTAAAGCATTATACAATCAGCGTCACAATCATATAATTTATGTCACGGTTATATACTAAACTGAATACATAAATCCACAAATAGATAACCACTGCACCACTTACACGATTGGCAGTTTTATTTAGAAAGTAAACCATGAAACTAATGGAAATTTTTGGTCAGTTTAAAGTTGACTTTCTAACGGACTAGTCGAAGTATTAGCCTCAAATTTCAGTTATGTGTCAGTTAGAAGTCATCTCTGTATCTCTATCTATATCTTTATATTAATTTTATGATCAATCCCCTGCAGCTTATTTCTTCCTAGTACCTAAATAATGCGCAGAAGCCCATTTTGCTGAAATCACATATCACGCAGTTTTTCTGAAGCAATATTTCAATAATGTTTAAATTATGGCAGAAGAAAAATAGCATACCTATTATTCCGTGTTAACTGATAATAATATGTATCTAGCACAACAATCGTCATTTAGCTGTTCAATCAACTTTTGTTATTTTTATTTGTTTTTTTAAATTTTTGTTTGCTTATGATAGACGATGCAAACTAAGGTGTGGATGTAATTAATAAAAATTTCAATTGAATTGAAAATAAGAAAAACCTGTATCCATGCTGTAAGTAAACGTAATCACTGGAAAAACTTGTAAAACATATAAAGCACGTTTACTCAACAGTTGTGTTACTCAGTGTTGTAAAAGTAAAACATCAGAAATTGGCGTTAACTACAAGTATGAGAATAATTAACTGGATAATATATAACTAAATGATACGTTGTTCGAATAAAACTTTTAGGAAAGAAATTAGCAAATACAATATAAAGTAATAGCTATTTATGCAACAAGTGCTAAAAGTTGACGTTTATGCATGAGACATGAAAATTATGAAACGAAGCCGAAGGCTGAGTTTCATAACATGTCTCGTGCATAAACGACTTTTAGCACGCGTTGCATACAATATTTTATGTACGACCTTAATTTTACTGTTATTAATCCATAAATATCGATTTAACAAAGGTTTGCATCTACGACACTTATAATTTATGTCATAATAAACAGTAGGCCTTGGCGCGCGGGCGAATGTTTGCGACGCCAGTACTGTCAAGGTCAGTTACGAAAGATAATTATTAATACTACACATCTGACTGTATTCATTACATAACGCTTTAATTACTTCAAAAACACTTTACCTGTAACGCAAGAAGTAACTAGAATAACTTTACAACTTCACTTCCAGTTCGAAATTGTAGTTTTATAACCTCACTTCACTTTATACCACACATGCGTTTAAAGTAAACAGCTGATTTCTTTAACCATGCTAAACTATAAAACGTCACTTTTAGTGAGACAAGCTAGCGCTAAAAGGCCTACTTTTAGTAGTGGTCGTAGATAAAATAAATTAGAAGTGGTACACTGCAAATAGATCGCTGCAAATCCTTATACCGGGTGGCCACTTTCAAACTGGAACATAAGGATTTAGCATTGTATTTAACAGTTTCATGAATTCCTGCTCGCCAATTCGACCTACAGAAAATGTTTTGGTATCAATGGAAAGAGAAAATTATTGCTCATGTATGTAATTGTTTTTGTCAAATTTCATTGAATGATATTAATTTAAAGTTTTCGTGTTTTTTAAATATGAGTTGCCTTGACTTGAAAACAGTTGACAGCTATACTCAAATTAATTTGTTATTTGATGACATTCAGAGTTAGTTCAGTAGTTTTTACTTTATAAAATTAACGATTACTCGAACGAAGAGGAAGTTTTTATGAAAATAGCTTTATTAGCATTATTGCTATACGTAAACAATTTCATAATTAATAAACAATAATTCTTATGGTTAAAAGATACCTATTACAGTGAGGTTAATTTGCGGAGAGTGAGAGATTTGTTTCAATGCAGGACCTACCTTATTAATCAAAAGTTCAAACGGTCCGATAATTTTTTTACCTTAAATCTCAGCTCAAATATTAATTTTTTGAGCGTATTGGGTTCTTGTACACAGATTAATTCTTGGTTTTTCTTGAGTCCAATATCTAATATTTTGCACATTGGGTTCGTTGTTTAAAGTAAAAGTACATTCATCCGTGAAAATAATTGATGACAAAAAACGACGATCTTGACTGGCACGTTCTTGCATTCCTTCACAAAACACATTTCTACTTTCTTTGTCCGCACCAACATCCCTGCGATTACCTTTATTAAAATTTAATTATTGAAATTTTTATGAAAGCCAACATTAAATAATTGACACTAACTACTTCTAGCTTCTGATTTTACTGAAATATTAACAATTTCTTCAAATTTCCGGACATATTCGTGTATTGTATTTTACGGAAAAAAATTTTTCATTCTACGCAAACTAACCGCACTGTAATTGTTTACGATAGAAACTCTCACTTCGTTCGAGTCATCGTCATCAACTAACTCTGAATGTCATCAAATAACAAATTAATTTGAGTATAGCTGTCAACTGTTTTCAAGTCAAGGCAACTCATATTTAAAAAACATGAAAACTTTTTATTAATATTATTCAATGAAAATAAACAAAAATTATTTAATTTTTATACCATTAGATGTGGAATAATTTTCTCTTTCCACTGATACCAAACCATTTTCTGTAGGTTGAATTGGCGAGCAGGAATCCATAAAACTATTAAAAACAATATTAAATCCCTATGTTTCAGTTTGCAAATGGCCACCCGGTATACAAACGCATATTTCCATGTGTTACATTATTATCGTCACCTATTGGGCGCAATCGTCAATTATTCCTAATTTTGTGACCACATCCTTTGTGGTGTAACGACAAGCACGTAGGTTACATAACATCCGGTTAAAAGATAAAATAGGATGTGATATATGCCAGTTAAATATTTTATTGGTTGCCAGAAGAGTTTGCTAGGTAATAGTTAATTCATTGATACTCACTGTCAACGTACGCTTCCTTAGAGCAAGTTTTTGGTAATACTTAATACCATAAAATGGTATAAGGCTGACAACCTTATACTATTTTTCACACTTGTGATCGAAACGCCCTTTTGGACTTCCATTTGGGCGTCCATTTGAATGCCCCATGTTCCCCAACGGATCCACGGGACCGAAGAAGAAGAGTACTATAAACATCCAGTCGACAAAAATGGAAGCCCCGAAGCCCGCAATAATTATCAGCCAATTATTCTTTTTCTTCGTTTTAACAATATTCCCGTTTATTCTGCCTCTATTTTGTGGACGACGAGAATCAACTTTGAGCCCATCTCTTGGCTGGTCGTCCTGGTGGTCTTTGTTCAGTTGGTTTTTATGTTCTACATATTTTGGCTATTCGATTATCATGCATCCGATCCACATGGTCAATCCATTCTCTTTTCCTCTTCTTTGTCCACTTAACCACGTGTTGAGTATTACAACGTTTTCTTCTTGATACATTTGTTTGTCTATCTCGTATAAATATGTTTAATACAGTTCGCAGTATTTCCATTTCGATTGCTTTGAGGTAAAAAAACGGAAAAATCACAAGAGTAATCGCCTACTTCCGGTTATGCGGTTTTCTTCAAAAGCTTGCTGTCTCATCTACATAGTACACAGAACTTATACAGATTGCGGCAGGCAACTAGGACCATAGCAAAGGCAAGGGGACATTACATGTGGCCGTAATTGTATTTAAAAAATAAAAAAATCTAATATATACCTTGCATTTATAATGATCCTAACAACCTACCGCTATCGCACATTGATTGTTCGCTTGTTAAACACCACGACGGCCACATGCATATTCTCCTTGCTTTTGCAATGGTCCTAGTTGCCTGCCGCAATCTATATATCAAGTTTCAACGCCATACCTCTTTTCGTTTTTGAGATATTCTGTTCACAGGCACACAGGCAGACACGCAGACTGACACACAGACAGACAGGCCAATGAACTAAACATGTTTTTTTGGTTCAGGGGACTATAAAACGTGAAGAACTATTGCAAACTCAATTCCGAATTTTTGTGGTGAATCCAATACTTTCTTTATCGTAAAAGGAAGTAAAAAGGCATTAACACTGCTTTTGCAAAAAATTTGTCTTCGAATTTGTAAAAATAGAACATTTTTATATTAATCGAATGCATGCTATTTCTTTAGAAGCTTTGGGATGCATAACATATTTACACAAATAGCGTTATGAAAATATTAACTGCAGTAGCTATTAACTCTTCGTTTCGCCACAGATTATTAAAGTTCAAGTCCGTTCTTGCTGCTCTTGTTTCTAATTTCCCTTTATTAGCTGTAGCCACGTTGTGTTGTTGAAGTAGTTTAATAAACACAAAGGATCAAAGCCACAAATTCCAACTTTCGCATTAAAGCACCTAATTTTATTTGCAGAGCAGCACATCCGCAATCCGTATCTACATTTTCTGAAGCGGTTGACTATCCCGTAATAAACAAGTATCGGGTTTAACTTACCCGTTTACACCGTTTAAAGCAGTATAGAAATAACCGATTTCCAATTTATCAGCAGATTTTGCCTGAGGAATATTGATGTTTTCATATCTGTAGTTGAAACACTAATACTACCATTTTTTCTGTTCTACGAATATTACCTAATCTCTGATACGTACCTTTTCTGGCATAAAAGTTTTGAATGGATCACCCTATATGTTCTATGTTTTTCGGAATCTACGACACAAATTACATACAACGGTGTTGCCAAATTTGTTGGAGTGTTCCACAAAAATATTTAATAAAACTATTAATTAATTATTTTTCAGTTTCAAATAAAGTTAAAGTAGCCCATGGTGCATATCGTTAGATTAGCAATCAATTTTTTTATGTAATGGCAAAATGACCCTTAGTAGGTGCCATTTAAAAAATGTGCCGTTTCTTAAAAAAAAATATTTGGCAAATTTTATTATTTCAATAAGGGTTTGTTATTGACTTAATTGATAAAATGGCTATTATCATGAGTTGCTAGAGTCAGATTTTCCCTAGTTATGGCCTTCTAGGGTAAAAAAATAAAATTATAAAAAAATATTTTTTTGTTAATAGAATTAAAATTTTAAGAGACCGTTGTATGTAATTTGACTCGTAGTTTCGGAAAAACATAAAAATACAGGGTGATTCATTTAAAAAATGAAAGTTGGTGTCATTTCCGGTGAAACCGGAAATGAACTATTTTAACTATGTCTGTCGGTCAATCAGAAAGTATGTCTAGTATCTTCAGATAAAATTTTATCCAAATCTATTCACCCGGTATACGTTTTTTTTTAAATTTATTATAGCTGGCTCTGCAATATAATATGCAATACACGGCTTTGTTCTATGGTACTTACAACTAGCTACTATTCTAACTTATAATCAAGAGAGGACTAAGTGACTAATCACACCTCTGTCGTACAATATTAATTTTAGTCTAAACAGTCTTTAGATTAAATCTTGCGGTAGCTTGCGCTTATGGCGCCTGTGGATGTCTTTCTGTCCGAGATTTAATTTAGTAGCACTGGAACATGAGACTAAGTTTTGGAAAAATTTCACAGTAGTTTTCTTAATAAACTCAGATATTAGCGGAACACTTAGTTCATCGTGTATTTGGGTATTACGAACGAACCACGGGCACTTGATTGCAATTCGTAGCACTTTGTTCTGCATTGTTTGGAGTTTTTTCATTGTTGTTTTTGATGTGGTGCACCAGATTGGGCATGCATAGGTGAGTATTGGTCGGAGGATTCCTCTGTAAATGAGCACAATGCATTCGGTTCTAAGATGAGATTTGCGGTTTATTAGCGGATATAATACACCCAGTCTATTGTGGCACTCATTCGGTTTTTTATTGATATGGTACCCCCAGTTAAGCTTAGCATCTAAGTAAACACCTAAATACTTTACTGCTGAGTCCCTCGGATTCCATTCTATTTCATCATTATTTATTTTAATTTTTGTAAGTTGCGCGTATCGTTTGAGGGTAAGCATTTTCGTTTGACATTTATCGGAATTTATTTTGATTTTCCATTTCTGGAACCATTTACACGTTATATTAATAGAGTCTTGGAGGTGTTCAATTGCTGTTTCGGCACTGGAGCTCTGTGTTATTATCGCCGTGTCATCAGCATACATGGCTAGTGTTGAGTTGATAGCTGTGGGCAGATCGTGTACGAACAGATTAAATAAAGTTGGCCCTAATATGCTACCCTGGGGTACTCCTGCCTTTATGGGTTTGGTACTGGATAATGTTGAGTTAATCCTGACTCTAAATGTTCTATTGCTCAGAAAAGAGTGAGTGATCTTGATTATGTAGCTTGGAATGTTTAGAAGTATTATTTTGTAAAGGAGCCCGTCGTGCCAGACCTTGTCAAACGCTCTTTCCAAATCCATGAACACAATCGCAGTGTATTCTTTTTCCTCGAATCCTTTTTCAATTGCTTCACTTATTCTAAGCAGTTGGTGAGAGGTTGAGTGAGAAGTTCGGAAGCCAAATTGATGAGGAGGTATTGTGTCATTTTGCAGTAGGTAATCTTGTAATCTAGTACATATCACTTTTTCAAGGAGTTTGGCCAAAGTTGATAAGAGACTGATAGGTCTGTAACTATCAGGGTTGTCCTTCGGCTTTCCTACTTTATAAATGGGTAGTATAATCGCAGTTCTCCATGGAGTGGGGAAATGTCCTAGTCTGAGACAGGCATTGCATATGGTGGCTAAGTAAGCCACCGCCTTCTTGGTAAGGTGCTTTAATATCTCATTAGTTATTAGGTCGGGCCCGGGAGTCTTACGTTTGGGTAGTAGTTCTATGTAGGATTTGAGTTCTTGGGCAGATGCAGGTGCTATTTCTGCATTATCTTGTAGCTGGAAATTTTCAATTGTGTTTGTTACCTGATACTCGAAGTGTTCGTCATGTTCTCCTATGTTCGGTATAAACACCTGTTCCATATGCGTTGCTAATAAGTTTGCTTTTTCGTCATCTGAGGAGTATATGGAGTTATTAGCTACCATTGGATAGATTACGTTCGGTTGTCTTAACAGTCGTTTGGTGGCCAACCACATAGATGGATCGCGGGGTTGTATATCTTCAAGGTAGGAATTGTACCTTTGAATTCTTAAACTGTCTAGTTCTTGCTTTACTAAATGACATAGCTGGTTATATAGTGTTTTGAGGTACGGTAAACGAGATCTCTGCCATCCTCTTCTATATCTATTCTTCAGTTTAATTAGTTTTAGTATGTGGTTAGGTGTTCTAATATGGTCAGCAACTTTCCTGTGTTTCCATGGTGTCGTAGATTCCTGTATACTTTCTTGTATTGCAGATGTGTATTGCCGAACTGCATCATCTATATCCGGGGGTGATGCAAGTGGACCTATTCGTTTCAGTTTTTGATCAAGGGTTGAATGGAAATTTTCCCAGTCTGTTTTTCCGTAGGCTAGTTTTGGGGCTGGAGGAGTTGTTTGTGGGGTGTTGTAGAAACTGATAATTACTGGTAGATGGTCCGAGTCTAGTTCATATGTTACTGTTTGATATATTGGATTGGTAATGTTTTTATGTAATATTACATCTAAAATGTCAGGTTGGTGATCTGCTCTATATGGATGGTAAGTGAATTCATCGGGGGCTGATATTAGAACACCGTGGTCGGCCATAATATTATGTAACTTTATTCCGTCAGGGTTACTAGCTCGGCATCCCCATATGGTGTTCTTTGCGTTTAGGTCTCCCAGGAGTAGTGTGGGCTCCTCACTATTGAAAAGTTTGCCGATTTCATCTTCAAGTAGCCGTTTATTTGGTGGTTTGTATGCTGCCGTGAGAATTAAAGAGCTATTATTTTTCATAAGTACTTTTATAGTAATCGCTTCTATATTTTGCAGAACATTCATATGAAGAAGGTGGTGATTGAGTTTCTTCTTTATTATGATCGCAACTCCGCCTGATGCTATTAATGCTTCTCTGTCTTTACGGTACACGTGATATCCAGGGATTCTGAACTTTTCTGTGCTGATAAAATGAGTCTCTGTGATACACGCTATATCTACGTTGTGCCGCGTCATGAATTCTATAAAAGTTGAACGTTGAACTTTAAGACCATTGGCATTCCAATTAGTCACTGTTATATTATTTATTAATGGGGCATTATTTTGATCCATTGTTTAGCAACGTTGGAAGTAGTGTTGTTAGAAATGGCATTAATTTATCTAAATGTGGAATTAGCAGTTCAATTATTTTCTTTAATATGGTGGAGATGTAATCAGCTGATTCTTGTTGTCGATCAGATGTGGTCATGTTGGGTGTGGGTACAGAGCGTCCAGGGGATGATGACTCATTTGCCATACTTTCTTGTCTATTGTTTACTACTTGGGAAAATAATCTATTTTGTGTTCGATAGCTAGAGGTTTTTGTTTGATTCTGGTTTATTTTAACATAATAACTACATCCTTTGTAGTTTGCCGGGTGCTTTTCCAGACAGTTTACGCACTGAGGGTCTTCTCCAGGTCGTTTAGGACAGTCACTATATAAATGATTGCCTGTACACTTCACACAACGTGCTTGTGATTGGCAGTAGTTACGGGTGTGTCCGTACAACTGGCACTTCTTGCACTGGGGAATTTCTTTGGATTTTCTGCGTATTTCCACTTCCACAATGCTGTAATTTAGCTTTGTTAGACTGAAAATTTCCTTGCCTTGTTGGGTATTGCTAAGATCCACAGCACATACTGGAATCGGGTATCTGTCCTTATTGTAGAATCTGGCAATTTTCAGTACTGGGTAATTTAAGGCTGTTAGCTCATCTTTAATTTCATTTTCCGTAAGTGAAACGGGGACGTTTCGGATTATTACGGATAAGTTGTTAACTTCAGGGTCCTTAAACGTGTGATAGCTTAGTTTGTTTTCGTTGTAATGCTTAGTCATCGCACGGTAATCTTCTATACTGGTAAGATTTATTCGTAATTGTTTATTTCTAAATACGGTGGTGAATTCATTCTTGGCTTTTTCCTTCAGGTCAGAGATAATTTCTTGATATTTTAATTTATCTGCATTGTGCAGGTAAATTGGAGGAATTTTTATTTTTCTCTCTGTGGTATCTACAGATTGCTGTATTGTGGCCTCGGAGGTATCCATGGAACTTATTGCTGCGGCGTGTTTGCCTTGATGGATTATTTTCCCGGCATTTTCAATTTGTTTCGTCGATACAAAGAATTTATTGCTGGCTATTAAATTTTTTGGTTCAAAGAGATACTTTTTATTCGGTTCTGATATGGGTGGCGAGAGAGTAGAGCTGGTCCGTTTAAGATTGGTGTGATTCATCTTGATTGAGGAACCCCTCCGCAGGGGTTCTTGTTAATGGTTTTTAACAGTGGTATCTGGTTGTGTCAATGTATGCATGCACAGATAAATAAATAAATAATGTTACCGATAGATCTGAAGCGAACAGCCTCGTATTTATCACACGTGATAAGCGTTAACACTTGCACTTCCTGGCACTTGTTTATGCTTTGAAAGCCCAATAGCAACTCTCTTGTCTTCTGTCAGTGACAAAAGTAACTGTAATACCTACAAAGATTTAGTACATCCAACTTCATAGCGTTGAGATACTCAATGTAAAACTGCAGATGATCAACAAACATAGTGCATAAAAAGGTTAAGGTTCAAAAATTAAATACAACGTCGAAATTCAAAGTAGCATGCACGGCTGCCTGAGGGGCACTACTCTAGCAGAAGTCAGCATTGCACACACAAAGTCAAACCCAATTATGTAATGTTAATTTGCAAAGATGAAACCTTCCCCTGTAGCCCCCACGAAGGATGGACACTCCTTCCAGATAAGAAACAGCTCTAGGCATTGCCAGCTGCACAAGATGGTTACTGGGTCAAGATCATGTTGACATAATGTAACACAGGAGGCATTCAATTGGGGAAAACTGACCATGTTCTTTTGACCCGATACTAACGACTGCAAACCAATAGCGCAAATTAAAGCGAATACGCATAAACCGTAAAGTGAACAGAAGATGCAAAAACTCCGTCGAAGTGGCGTACATGACAAAGCTTCCAAAACGTTGGTACACTGCAAAAATGTGCCAACCGGCGCGGTGTGGGCTAATATACCATCTTCAACTAAAAACATGAGGCGATAAGCCAAAACAAGGCTCTGGTAAACAACGAACCGCAGTGATCTGGACTGTATTGCAGCATAAAACGGAAAGACTGAGCCACGCTAACCGCAAATACCAAAAGTCACGCCCGACATCCAAAATCCTCTAGACGAGTAGATAACGTGTCGCGCGAAATATGAATATTAGCGCTATAGGCGATTTTACACTGGAACATGTTTTAACCAAGCGAAGTGCAAGAATAACCGATTATTAGCATGCGGGTCTTGTCCAAGTGCGTCTCTGTGTACCGGTGACGATATGAATTTTTTCCTACAAAAGATAAGTTAATTAGTAGCGGCCGCAATGGTCCTGCAGTAAAACGTTTTGCTGCAAACAGTGTTAAGTTGCAGCAAGCCAGCGTTTGTAACTACGTCAACGCATTATAAAATGTGTACACGCAATTACACCATTTATACCGCATTTTGTCAGGCCATTTTGTAGTTTTCAGTGATTCAATTCACTACCTAAGCCTTCAGAGCAGTCCCGGCTACATTTCGAATTCATCTCAGACAAAGTTCATCGCATAGTATTGCAATAATTATTTTGTACGCCCCTGGTGGCGTTGTCTTTAATTTGTATCATTTTGGGCATCCCTTCTATTCGTAACCGTAGGCTTCCGCAGTTAAAAACGCTTCGAGTGGCGAACATTTTAAAATTCAGCCTGCGAGAGCGACAAGGACAGCTTGCTTATTTTTCGCCGGTGAGCGGGGAAGCGTCTGGCGTCTGTCTTCGCGCGCGATGCCCTGATTGGACGGTTGTTCGCACGGATTCTGCAGGTGGTCGTTAGCGGCCGATTTAGGCAGTCGGTCACGTGTCGGAGGTGCATAAGCACGCTTCTGCGAGCGCTTTTGGCGCTTGGCGCCGCCTGCCCGATGGGCACGGCGCCCGTTGGTTAATGTGGTTACGGCTTCTTTGTGCCAATTGAGTATCGTATTGTTCTTGATTGTGACTTTTCCACTTAATTCTGTGTTTTCCCGAACGTTGACGAGGCAGTCGGCAGTCGAGGAGTCGGCAATGTGACGCGGGGTAGTCAAGTGGTGGTACACTCTGGTGTGGGTGTGTGATGTAGAAAGCCGTCGCGAATCCTTGTAGGAAGTTAGACTATATGTGGGTTAGTCATAACCAATTTTTCCGAGGTCATTTGAACGCGGGATTCGATTTCTGAAACTTTCCCCAACAATGGTTTCATCGCTGAACGCGTGATGGTCAAGGTGACCCGACAAGCTATTCGCTCTTCATAAGCGGACTCCAGAGGGACTACGTAGTTTTCCGATCCATGTTATGTGTGCACAGGTGCAAGCCAGTCATAGACACTGCGAAGGAGCACTGTCGCTGCAGGCTAAGCCGATGGATAGGTACCAGTTGTGTAATAAGCTAGTTATGTTTGCATGCCTCTTTTGCCAAATTATTTAATGACGCCAGAGTACACTCTGTTTAAAATATCACGCTGTGAGCTAATATTTTGTGTCGATCGCCTACTGTGGTCGGATGCTTTATTTATTAACAATACCATAGTACACTCTGTTTAAAATATTACGCTGTGAGCTAACATTTTGTGTCGATCGCCTACTGTGATCGGATGCTTTATTCATTAACAATACCAGAGTACACTCTGTGCAAAAGTTATCGTTAAATGTGGACATTTTTATGTTGCGAAGCGACTTGTATTGCTGTAGATAAATCAATAACCATAGAGTACACTCTAATTAAAAATTATCGTTGTATGCGAACGAATTAAGCTGTGAGGCGGCCGTATTTCTGTAGGACAGGGCGTTCTGGTGACTCGTGCCCAAGTTTAGGTTTTACACTCGCGTGTCATGCCCGTTGGGGCCTAGATCGACATTTCGCATTACTCAGCCTGGAATTGGCGTTCGGCTCAACTGCGCTCCGCTAGCTGTAGCTAAAGCGCTTCCCCCAGCTGGGCGTACCCTAGAAACCAACCCCACGTGCCGTCTTACATGCCGTATGACTTTGTAACCCGTGTAAGTTATCTGTTCGGTCACGGGTAGTGGCCCAATATATGTATTAACCATATTGTCTTGTTCTTTGCCCCTTTGGGGTTTGTGACTGTTTGCTTACAGGGTGACTGTGTCACTGTGTTACGACCATTGTAATGCGAGGCCAGGACGTGGAGGATAAGCACTCCAGGTAGGTGTCTGTGACTGTCGCTGCATCGCATTTTCCCGAAGTAGTTATTTGGGTATTTTCCCGGAATAGATACTTGAGCATTCTTTCGAAATAGTTATTTGAGTACTTTTCGCCTCGTTTAATCCTCCAGGTCCGGTTTTACGTGGGACTGTCGAGTTGGATCTGGTGGCGCCCATTTTTTGGACAATAACCCGTATATGTGTTGACACGCTTGCCCTGTGGCATACCGTTTTGAACCACGCCCATCTCCCTGAGCGCATTCGAGCCGAGGCCTTTAGCTTGTTTTAACTATTTCACAGGGTGAACGTGCCCCATTTCTCGGATTTGTTTAGCGTTTGATACTCGCCCATCCGCGGGTGTCGTAAGATACATTTAATACCGTAACAATTTCAAGGCGCTAAATTGCACCCCATCAAAGGGTGCTTTTGTCACGCGTTGTGATGTAATTCAGACGATCGGCGCTCTAGCTAATAATCGGGGGTTTCCCAGCATCATGCTTGCCAGGAGCGAGTGATGCAATCGAGGACGTGCAGAATCTAAGGGTATACAGCAGTGTTTCCGGTAAAATGTTTTTGCGTCAACGCGATAAGATTGCGTTCGGGTCAGCTTCAAATAAATATCAGCTTCGGGTAATTTGAGATTGCGTTTTTGTTAAAGACAGTTTGACTTTCGCATTTTTAAAAGATAATTATTGCAACGTTATTTTAATACATTTTTATTAATATTTTATGGGTGTTTGATATGTTTAAATGTATATGCGAGTGGATCCATTTGTCACACGTTGTATTTGGATTGAATTCTCAGTTTATTTGGTTTTCTTTGATTTGATTTGTGTTCTTTGTGTTTTGAAGTCATTAGATGATGTTAAGGAATAGTGCATCATTTAAAGTTTTTAGTTCGAGACAGAACTACAAGGGGGAACCACATTCCTGTCTTTGCAAACAGTGATCTTGCATAAGCCATTAACTGGGAAATAAAGAGAATTTCGTGTTCACCGAGCTGGGTAACCGGATAAAATGAACAAATAATTAGTTAAATATTAAGGCGTATGAGACGTCTTGTTCAAATTTAATGTATCCACGGAGGACTGAACGAATGGCGCATTCAGTTTAATGTACAACGAAGGGGCTGAACAGAGGTACCATTACAAAAACTTAACCGAACGGAAAACTACCGATCCGCTTGCATTGCAACATAACAAGTTGCCTAAGCGATAGGCTTAAGATATTTTATCTGCCAAGGGACCGTGGCTGTATTATGAGAATTTGAGCAAAATAATTTTTGCAGATACTTAACTTCTTCTCGACAGCAGACTCGAGTCTTTGTCAAAATACACTAAACAAACAAGATCGAATTTTGAAAGAATTCTATGTACGAGTTAAAACATAATACTGATAAAATTTTTACAGTACTAACAATTCCAGAACGAAATATGCGGTAACGGTGTATTACTTAGAGAAGAGCCTGTCACGTGATTTGTGCAGTCTACTGAAACGCGCTCGGGCCCGTCAAACCTGCTGACTTAGGGGAATGCGGAACGTTCCTTCATTGGCATGCGTAACAAAACGTGTTTGACCCGTTCGAATGCTTTTCAGTAAACTACGCCACTCACATGACTAGGTTTAGCAACATGCAAGTTCGTGGCGATTCACGTAAGATATATTATGCTGTAGGATGCGATCGGAGGTGTTTCCAGTTTGTGGTAGTTTCCGTCTGTGGCAGTTCCAGAAGGAATGTAAATCCATATTGGTGGTAATCCAAGTCGGTGGTATTTTAGTTCAGTGGTATTTTATATATTTGTCATAAAATTCTGAAAGTCGGTAGTAAACCAAGTCGGTGGTAGTTTCAACCGGATGAAAATCCACATCGATGATAATCCAAGTCGGTGGTAAATCAAATCTATGACAGTTCAAATCGGTTTTAATATAAGTCGGCGTCCGTGGCAATCCTAATGGCTGGTAGTGCGCACTCACCACATTATCTACTGCTTGTTTTTGTTGTGTGTATCTAAGTGAAGAGGAAAAAGTATTGGAAATATGGGGTGCAACCTGTAAACAGCTACAGGCTTTTCTTAGGATAAAGTTCGTGATATCCAAATAGATTGTTTAGTACTACAGAATGAGTGTAGAGAGCTTCGACATGTTGTGTTTAAACATAACAGGAACTATTGAGAAGCAGCAAACCTGCAACCTGACCGCTTCTATGACGGTTATCTACATTGTCAAAAATACTGAAAGGCGTTGAAGTTTTAACAATGCCATAACATAACATGTCTCTGACGGCTGTTTACTCATTATGATTCTCTTTAAGATCGACGTGGGTAAACATGGCTTCCTCTGTGTTTGAATTAAATGAAGAAAGCCAACACAATGAAATCCTACTTATTGCAGAATAAATTTAACATATGTGCTGTTAGCTGTAAGTTATGAGTCGACCCCTTAGATAGTTCTTAAATACCTGTATGTTTAGACCTCCAGGCGTTGCAGTTAGTTTTTTGGTAAAAGCGAGGGTCGCGTTAAGATAGGAAAAGGTGAGCTGCCTGCCCAATATCGAAGGCAGCGTTGAAGTCTCGCAAAACAATTGCAAGCGTGAGCGTATGCCGGAGCGATCGTGCGTCGCGTAAAATGCAGTGGGTTCTGTCACAATCGTAACGTTAATCTTGTGTATGAAAACCCTGTTCTTCTAAATAAAGAATAGGATGTGAAAAAAGATCTTTAAGAAATCCATCTACAAGTAACGCTTTGCAGCGGCTGCAGGCTGGACACAAGAGAAAGAGCCATGATAAAGGTAGGTGGCAACCACTTTCCTAATTGTCGTTGCGCGTACCCTCGCCTGTAAATAATTTGGTAGCTCTCGATTAAATCAAAATTACAGTCCACTGCTGCTATCGTAATCACACTGTACTTGCTGAACTTTGCTGGATATATTTAATGTAATTTTGAAATGTTGCATTTAACCAGTGCTGTTTTCCATTGTAACATTGCTGCCTCAGCAAATTGCACGAAATAAGTTGTTACTGGTAAATATCTTTTTATGACAAGCTTAATGGGTGCTCAGTAGCTCATTGGAATGGGGGCGGGTCTTAAACCGAAAGGGAAGGGGACTAGATTGCGATATTCGAAATAATTGTACCTACCTTGGAAGATGAAGATACGGGAGTACGGGAATAAATTTGTATTTAGGGCGCCACCGTGGTGTTTTGGATGTCTATGATGGGTGAAGGTTCGACTATAGAAAACTTCCTACGTGATGAAAAGTACATGCGGTGCTCAGCTCCCAGATTTAGACCTTACCTTATTTCTGGATCCATGAAAATGTTTATTTGACTTTAAAATATGCGGAACTGCACTGCGCTTTAGAAAAGGAAATTAAACAGTAAATTTTAAAGACTACAGAGATAACATTTATAATAAGTTCGTCGGTCTTGCAGCTGTGACCGCAATAAAGCGGCGTAACCAACACAATTCCTAAGAATTCTACTGACCCGTTACCAGCAAAACTAGCAGATGGGCTCGCCTACAAAAAAATTCCACAGGGGGAGCGCAATATTGATACACTGGCGCACAGCAGTGAAGGCGTTTTGCTAAGAACGGAGATATGCCCCAACACTTATTTCACAATATGCAACTTAAATATTTCCTAAAACACAATCTAAAGTTGATGCTAATCTATACCTACAAAAATTATATATTCTAGTGCATTTTAAATTAGCGGTAAATTACACATGCAACATAAAAGAATAAAAAAGAAAAGTCATAGACTCTGGGCATCGCACAAAATCTTGGCCGGACGTACTTAATTGTTGGTCGTCAAAGTTGAACGTGAAAGCGGGCTCGAAGTCTGAAGCAAAATAATAGCTCCGAGTATTTACGGCGAAACTGGCGTCAATCCTACACGCGATGTAGGGCACAATTTTCTCAATATGTTCGTTAGAACGATGGACAGAGGTAGTTCAAAGATTACGAGCAATCAGCGAGAATCTACACGCGATGTACGGAAGATTTCTTTAGGGATACTTCGATATGCGGGGATGACTGCGATACAATTCGTCGATGTACTATACAGAGCTGTACGCTTATATCATACACTTAAAAAATCTTTAGCTTGATTGACGCTAGTCAACTCTAAAATTAAACGCTCACCCCACAAAACAAGCTGTCTGATCGATTACTGTTAGTCCACTACTCAAACTGGAATGTCACGCACTGACTAAGATACAGGGCTCAACCAAACGGAAATGCTAACTTCTTATTGTTTGTGTGCGCCAAATACAATGACGGCGTTCAATTTTTCAAACGATTCTAACAATGTTCGGTCAGAAACTTGAATGTAGTGGTACGAGAAGCGTTCAAATATGAGTTGTAAGGACAATTTTTAGAATTTAGCGCTTCTGTGCATTTTTCTGCATTGGTATCTAAAAATTTTGTACTTTTCTCGGTTCATTTACGCTTAGATTAAAAGTTCAGTTGTGTTCCCAAACCTAATTTCGTTTATTGCATTTAGCAGTGTTTCTCGGCTTATTTTAGGATCTTCGATTCAATTTCACTTATTCTCGTTCTAAATGCAGCTTTGTTTATTTGAGGCATGAATGACGTTTAATCTTAATGGCCGGTTTGTCGGACTTTTACGTTCCGGTTAAGTCCCTGCGTACCTAATGTGTTGCACCACATGACGTAATCTGTACGTTTCCCGTAAGTAGTACGCCCTTGCCGTTTCACAGCTGCTCGGTGTCGCTACTTCAATTCTTGACTTGACGTTGTTAACACATCGAAGTAAATAGTTGGTGTTGATAAAGGAACCCCTGTTCGGGGGGGGGGGTCGTTTTCCAGGGGGTGTGTTGTTAAGTGCCTATCGCTCTCGTTGAACCAGTGCATTTGTGTGCAAATATTACGCCGTTTTGGTAAAGTTGCGAGAGTGGTATTAAAGCAAATATACAGGGTGAGTCAGCGTTGAAGCGCTGAAGTAATCCATTTCCCAAGACTTACATAGCAAGGATTCTACATCCACCCTTAGTGGTTTGAGCCTACTCCCTGTGTCCTCTTATCGTTCTGTCTTGCAGAAGAATCAACCCCACGGTGAGACATTATACCTGCGCCTAATTGATCACTGAATTGCTAAGAACTCACTTCAGGTACTGTAAAACTCTTACTTTTTATGGTAATTTTTGGCCAAAAGTGAAACTCCCAAAGTGAATTTGACTTAACGTCGCATTGGTATTACGTCATATGTTATCAGAATTATGTCGCGTATCCCAGTTTAGGGAAGCGTTAGTTATCTTTCAGCGGCATGATCTAAAGTACAAACCTATACTGGTACTTGTCTTGTTATCGTAATACTAAGAATTGTTTATGTAATGTTTACTAACCCCTATGTCAACTTTGTTATAACACATGCCAATATGTGTGTGAATATTCACAGGCAATAGAGCATTATCATTTAATCTACTTTGTGATTTTTATTTGTATTTATTTACATTCATGTGAACCACATGTGTGTTCTGCAATTTTATTGTACCGTGCTAAAGCAATCGCGAGGAGGTCACCAAAGGTAGGTGAAAGTTTCTGCAGCTGTGGGATGTCTCCGATTGGCACCGAAGTGAAGTAACTGTATTTGGAGTTTGTATTTTGGGTTCGTTGCTT
Source organism: Agriotes lineatus (assembly GCA_940337035.1). Classification (NCBI taxonomy): domain Eukaryota; kingdom Metazoa; phylum Arthropoda; class Insecta; order Coleoptera; family Elateridae; genus Agriotes; species Agriotes lineatus. Next base: position 34,615 of record CALNHX010005814.1, on the reverse strand, counting down.
CCACTTTCCCGATGAACCCAATTGTTTTTTTCCCCGATTTAGACAGAAAGTGGTTGCGCTTAATAATTAACATCTGTATCTCGTTTACCCGGATCGTAGTCCTTATCCAAGGTAGTAAAGAATTGGGGCAACGGATCTGTGTAATTTTTCTGATTTTGTGTGTAACAATATAGCGCCTGGTCGTAATGTAGTTTTTATGTGGTAACAAACTGGCGGTTTCGTTTTAAAGAGCATTTCGTGCTGTAACAAACTGGCATCCCAATATGGTGCCATTGTTTTTTTGTCATAAAGTCGAGTTTTTTCTGTAAAAGAGTGAGACTTGAGTTACTTTGAGTAATGAAAACTAAGGTACTATATTTATACGAGCAAGCTTATCCGCCATTTTGAGTTACTGAAAGTGGCGGCAAATTCAAATTCTAGTTACTTTCCAATTTGCATACGGTAAGTCGGAAAAACAACGATCATGTCATTTAATTTTATCCGTCTTAAAAAAAAGACTGGTTTTTAAACAAATAAAAAGAAAGCAGAAAAAATCGTAACGAAAACACTGTTAACTAACACCCACGTGGTTCAAACTAGAGAACTTTAATATTACCTTAGTTCAAACAACAGTGACGAGTGACAGAACTGACAGATACAGTTGACAGCACAGAACAATACCTACACACTGTATATAGATTTCAATAACCACACTTGGATGAAGACTGTAATTATAATTACCATCATAATGGAATGCACCAAGATTTAAATCAGCGTACAGCGTTCGTGTTGATCAAGCAGTACGTACTCGAACGGTTTTCAATCTTGCTTGGTTGACAGACGACAGAACGCACGGTTACCGATCAGCGCAGCCAACGGCTTGGTGCTAAAGTCCCTGTGACACAAAATCTAGTGGGATAAGCTTGCCTGGTCTATAAAGCACTCTAATGAAAACAATGGATGGAGACAAGCATTCTGTGCCATGTTCTAACATGTTCCGACTTGCGATTAGTAACAATCAAATTCTTCTCCGTTACACCTACCAGTAATAATTAGCATGTCAAAGAAAGAAGTACCGTTGCACAACTCATAATCGTAAATTTTTTGGCGAAATAAAACATTTTACAGTCTGAAATTTTTACAAGACTTCAAACACAGTTTGAGGATAAATGAATGTCCAAAGCAATGGTGTTTGGTTGGGCGAATAAGTTTTGAGAAGGTCGGGATTGCGTAGAAAACATACCGCTTCTGAGACGACCGAAAACATCCGTGACTCCTGACAATGTTGGGTCGATTGATCAGCTTATTCGGGCTGATCGTCGGATAAAGCAAAGTAAAATTCAGACGGCGCCATTCCACACGTAGGAATATGGCCTGGACTGAGACCACGGGTCTTAACTCCAGAGCAAAAAGAAGCCCGTTTGTTGGTGGCTACCCAACTTTTGCAAAGATACGAACGGGAAGGAGATGCATTTTTAGACTCTATTGTAACCACAGATGAGACGTGGCCCTATCATTACACTCCTAATAAGTCAAAAAGAGCTTCCATGCAGTGGAAACACACCATTTCTCCAACTCAAAAAAAGCAAACATGGTGTCATCAGCAGTAAAGATTATGGGTAGTTTTTTTTTTATTCAAGGGGTGTACTTTATCTGGATGTTCTCAAAGAGCAAAGAACCATCAATGCCCAGTATTATTCAACACTTATCACTGAATAGGTAAAATCAGCAATCCGTTCCAAACGAAAAAATCTGGTGTGATATACGCACACAACTTCCTTTTACAGTGATCTTATAATTAGCGAAAAATTTGATTTTTAATTTTTAAGCATTTGTCAAAAATTTTCAAAAACGGTGCAAAATAAAGCGTTAGGTGAAGAGACAAATTTTCTCTAGAATTTTAAGCTGAATTCAAAAATGTAATAATATACCGGGTGTTCTATTTAAAATAGGAGTTAATAAAAAAATAGAGAAAAAACAAAAGAAACCCATTTTAGAAGTATTCAACTGGAAAATCACCTATCTCACATCAATACACATTAAAAATTTAATAAAAATGTAAAGTTTGAAAAAAATCGTTAGAGCCGTTTTTGAAAAAATCGAAAAAAACTGAAAAATCACAAGAGTAAACACCTACTTCCGATTTTCTTCAAAAGCTTGCTGTCGCATCTACATAGTACACAAAACTTATATATGAAGTTTCAACGCCATACCTCTTTTCGTTTTTCAGATATTCTGTTCACAGGCACACGCACAGACAGACCAATGAAAAAATAGCTATTTATGCAACAAGTGCTAAACGTCGACTTTTAGCACGCGTTGCATACAATATTTTATCTACGACCTTAATTTTACCGTTATTAATCCATATCGATTTAACAAAGATTTGCATCTGCGACACTTAATTTATGTCATAATAAACAGTAGGCCACGCGCGGGCGAATGTTTTCGAAGCTAGTTCTGTCAAGGTCAGTTACGAAATGTAATTATTAATACTCCACATCTGAGTGTATTCATTACATAACGCTTTAATTATTTCAAAAACACTTTACCTGTAACGCAAAAAGCAACTAGAATAACTTTACAACTTCACTCCCAGTTCGAAATTGTAGTTTTATAACCTCACTTTACTTTTAACACTAGAGCTAAAAGTAAACAGCTGATTTCTTTAACCACGGTAAACTATAAAACGTCACTTATAGTGAAACAAGCTAGCGCTAAAAGGCCTACTTTTAGTAGTGGTCGTAGATAATAGTTATTTACTATACAAGTGGGATAACAGCATCATTAATATACGTGTGTGTAAGTTACAAACGAGTGCGTAGCACGAGTTATGTAAGCACACAAGTATATTAATGATGCATTATCACACATGTAATGTACAAAATTTTATCTACGACTGCCTAAAATTGAGAAAAGTGCATTAAGAGAAATGTCAGATCTGTCATTTTCAAAAATATTTTAGTAGGCAAATGTCATTATGTCATTTATTTTACACTATTTCAGTTAGGTAATGAAGTCATTACACAACTCAGTTACGTAATGAAACCATTACATAACTGAGTGGTGAAATGAGCTTTAATACCTAACTGAAATAGTGTCAAATGAGTGACGTAATGAGTTACTTATCCCACTGGAGTAGATAAAATATGTTGTTTGGGTTCAGGGGACTCTAAAACGTGAAGATCTGTTGAAAATACGAATTTTTGGGGTGAATCCCATACTTCCTTTATTGTAAAAGGAAGTAAAAATCTGGTGTGATACACACACACAACTTCCTTTTACAGTGATCTTGTAATTAGCCAAAAATTTGATTTTAAATTTTTAAGCATTTGTCAGAAATTTTCAAAAATTACAAATTCTACAACAACGGTACAAAATAGAGCGTTAGTTGAAGAGACAAATTTTCTCTAGAATTTTAAGCTGAATTCAAAAATGTAATAATATACCGGGTGTTCTATTTGAAATAGGGGTTAATAAAAAAATAGAAAAAAAAGAAACCCATTTTAGAAGTATTCAACTGGAAAATCACCTATCTCACATGTGAAGTTTGAAAAAAATCGTTAGAGCCGTTTTTGAAAAAAGCGAAAAAACTGAAAAATTACAAGAGTAAACACCTACTTCCGGTTATGCGATTTTCTTCAAAAGCTTGCTGTCGCATCTACATAGTACGCAAAATTTATATATGAAGTTTCAACGCCATACCTCTTTTCGTTTTCGAGATATTCTGTTCACAGGCAGACAGCCACACACACAGGTAGACCAATAAAAAAATATATGTTTTTTGGGTTCAGGAGGCACTAAAACGTGAAGATCTGGTGAAAACTCAATTTTGAATTTTTGGGGTGAATCCAATACTTCCTTTATTGTAAAAGGAAGTAAAAACGACAAGGCTCCGTTTGTTTTCGCTGACATACAGCCGCATTAACGATGGAAGCACTAAGAAAATTGAAGTGGGAAGTTCTGCCTCATCCTGCATACAGTCCCGATTTATCTCCATCATTTTTATCTGTTTGCACCATTGAAAGAGTTGGCCATACATTTAGAGATAATGATGAACTCATTACAACTGTGCAAAACTGGATACGCATGCAACCAAACAACTTCTTAAAAAATGGCAAGTGTATCGCAGTCGAGGGGGACACATTGAAAAATAGTATGTACCATGTTTTTGTTCCCTTGACGATGAAGATGTTCTAAACTCATTCTCACTCATATTTGAACACTGCTCGTACATATTCTCTCTTAATGTAAGAAATAGGCTATTAACATACTGATATCGTTCATTCTATGACGTTTCGTGTTCCTAAAAATTGGTTGAGAACGTGTTATGAATCGTTATCAATTGGTATGGTGCGATCACGTACAAGAGTCATCCAGTCGCGACATCTGGACTCTACAAGGGGTTAAGTGTTTCAGATGGGGGGCTAGCAACACGCTAGTCTTCGCAAACCTCGCCCCACTTAAGTTATCCTAGATAAGCGATGTGGAAGGAGATCGCGAACAAATATAAGGCAGCGATGCCCGGCCAGTTTCAATTTGAGATCTAATCCGTTCCTTTTAGATTCTAGTCCGGAACCTCAGCACCACCCGGGAGTGACCTTGAGCGCTTCAGAGCCCAAGGCTTTACCAGTCGCCGCCGTCCTAGCTGAAGTTCTGACGAGCGAGGAACCGTCAGTTCACTATCTGACCAGGATGCAGTAACTAACGGCTGGAGACGATCGCGTTATTGAACCGCGTTCACGTAAGAAAAGTTCTATATCTAAGCTGAACTGCATGAGAATCTTAACCTGATCTGAAACCTTCCTTTCTGCTTATGTTAGTAAAACTGCATTTTGGAAACCCCCCTGTCAAGAATTACCCTTCCAAGCATAAGGCGCACGGAAACATCGCTCTGACTGCCTAGAAACATCCGCCTCCTACCCAACCCCCTGAATTTGTAAGTCACTGATGCAGGGAATCACCGTGTTGATGCGGCCTATGGATCGTGCACCTAATACCTGCAGGGCTAGGGTTCAGACGCACGGAAACATCGCGATGACTTTCTTCTTCCCCGGCCGTTCTCCGAATTTGTATCGCTCCAAGTCGATAGTAAAACCAATTCTTTAAAACTGAGTTCTTGTAGAGCCCGCCGCTCGAATGCACAGTTCGCCAGTCCATGTGTGACGAAATGAATTTTTGTTAACTGTAATTTTTACTAAGGCCACGGGTAGCTTCGGCCAGGCTCGGAAAACTGCTAAGGTGTTTAAAATTACGAGTCACTCTGAACAATATTTATTTCTTATACCTAGAATACACGCATAACCCACATTAGCGATTTAAAGTATTTAAAATAAATTAAATAATTCTTCCGGGCGGCTTCTACGTCGTCGATATTCCGCGGGACAAGTCACCCCTGACCCTGCAAATTCGGATGCTGGATTCGGCCTGCATGTGAATCGACCTGCTGGAAACATTCAAATTACCGGGTGTCTTAAAATGAATTACATCTAGTATGCTTTGAATTTCCCATAATGCAATCTAAAATTTTACTTGAAATTGGCAAGACTGTAAGTCTATGTCAAATTCGAGGTAAGTAGGTTAGGTTTTGCGCTAGTCTGTGTCAAAAGTGACGCAAAACCTAACCTACTAACCTTGAATTTGACATAGACTTACAGTCTTGCCAATTTCAAGTAAAATTTTAGATTGCATTATGGGAAATACAAAGCATACTAGATGTAATTCATTTTAAGACACCCGGTAAATACACTAAATTTGATGCCTCCGTGAGCCTGCAAAATTAAATTCATAGCATGCGGGGCATTTCAACTATCCACCCGGTTCCTTGCAGTGGACTCCCCGGGACGGCACACTCTCGCGTTGTTTCTCTGCAAAATGAAATTCGCAGCGAGTGTGACCTTGAAGGTTTTTGCGCTGCTTGTTTTTCAGATTTGCAGGATGAATTTTAGGCTGTGGCTGCTCTTTGAGTTTCCCAATTAATAACGTGAACGCTAATGTTTGGGCCAGCCGCGCTTTGCGAGTGTAACTGCAATTTCGATTGGATTTCTGGCTGACTTCTTTGGTAAAGATTTCGACGAGGTGGTGGGCACCTGGAGCTGAAGTTCGAAAAGTTTCAAACTTGCGTTTCGAGTGGTAGTATTCGATGTGCTTTGGCGGCTTCTTCTTCTGTCTTGCAGCTAACATCTGGAGCTGCGAATTATGAATTCAAGTGACGGGTTTTCTACAGAATCTCGGTTTTAACAGGCTGACTTTGTTGCCGATCTAGTTTGATATTTATGCGGAAGACGGGCTTAGGGAAATATTTAATTAGCAGACAAGGATTCCAGAACTTATCGCAACTATCTTCCGTACGCGTTCAGCTTAGGGAAGAAGGGTTGCAACAGTTAGTAGTGCGATGTACCAGCTTATCGCAATGATATTCCGTGCGCGTTCAGCTTAGGAGATCAAGTAAAATAATACAGGGTTAATAGAAGGACTTTCTAGCTTATCGCAATTCTCTTCCGTGCGCCTTCAGCTCAGTTGTGAAGGCGGCTCTGGACGGGTTGGTCGCTAAAGGCAGTTCGATTAACTTAAGCAGGAATGGAGGTTTCAGGTTAGGTTAAGTTTCTCAGTCAGTTTAATTTCTTATGTAGCAGCAAGGAATATAACTTTTTATATGAACGCGGTTCGCGAAGTGAAACAATAACGTGACCGCCTCCAGGTGCTAGTTACTGGATAGTGATCTCTCCAGGTACTGGACTGACGGTTCCTCCCTTAACAGGACTAAGCGAATACGGCAGTGACTGTTAAGAGTCCTTGGGCCCTCCAAGGTAGCTCCCGGATTAAGCTCAGGTTTTGGACTGGAGTCTGGAAAGAACGGGTTAAGTCTGAGCGTAGATGAATAAGTAGAATGAATGAGGCCGAGACTGGCCGGGCATGGCTCGCTTATACTAGTTCGAGATCTCCTTCCACGTCGCTTATCTAGAAAAACCTAAGTGGGGCAAACTGGGGATTTCCAAGGACTCGTATGTTGCTGACCCCCAACTAAAATACTTGATGCAATCGGAATCGGATACATTTTGCGGCGGCTATCTGGCTTCATGTGACCTCTTGTCACGGCAGGATGTTTCTTGTGACGGTGATAGCGCCATGTAAATTTATAACGACGATTACCACGTTTTCAAATAATTTACAGGAACGTAAAACGTCACAATACCTATTCAATTGTTCCTCAAGTTCGTAGGGTGAACTCATTATTGTACAGTATTACGCTTCTGGCTTTATAATCTTACCGTGATATAGCTGTTTCTGAAGTTTCCATTGCGGCCGCAGACACGTTAAGTACCATAACACTTTCATATGTTGTATACGTTTTTTCTACGATAATGCAACAATGATAATAAAAATACAAAAATGTTAATTGGTGGCGAACAACATTGAAAATGTTATTGCACTGGGTGCAATAAAGTGGCACTTTTTGCACTATAAACAATAGCAAAAATGAAAATGTTTAATAAAATGTAGTTCAAATTTTATTGCAACGACTGCATTAAACTGGCACTTATTACACTCAAAATGATGCATGAAACTGTACTTTATTGCACTATTGTAGAAAATAGTTAATTATACAACAACTAAAAAAAGTGGGTGATTACTGTTTGCGGCGTGAGCCCTTTCGGCCTCGTTGGACAACACGACAAGTTCCATAAAATCTTTGCACGTGATATATACACAATTTTTTACAATAGTGCAACAATGATAAAAAATGCAAAAATGTTTAATAAATTGCTGGTAGAGTAAATCAAAATTTGATCGCACTGAGTGTATTAATGTGGCACTTTTGCACTCAAAACGATAAGAAAAAAAATTTATAAATTGCTGGCCGGGTGGAATAAAAATGTTATTGCACCGAGTGTATTAAAGTGGAAGTTTTACACTCAAAACGATGCATAAAACTGTACTTGATTGCTCTATTGTGAAAAATGGTTATTTGTATACCAAGGCACTAAAGTTTAACTTTTTTATTACGAAATTGGATTTAGTTGCCGAGACCCGAAGGACCGAGGCAAATAAACCAGATGAGGAATAAAAAGGAGCTTCAGCGCTTAAAGCATTTTTTGGCTTCGCTTAGTTGTTTCGCCATTTGCCAATTCATTTCAGGCCTAACCTGTATATTTTTATTTGAATTATAATCCATTTCCAAACCAGTGTATTTTGTACCTGGTTCGAGTTGCTATCGTTAGCGCGGTGCACTTTTGACCCGCTTTATATGTTATCCCTGGGCGTTGGAATGCGAGTTTTCTTGTTGAAGAGAACGTTTCGCGCGGTCGAGGTTTGATTTTTAATTAAGTCAAGAGTACTTGCGCTCAACCAATTTTTACCAGAATTTTATTTCCAAGGGCTGACTATAATCAGGTACGATGGCGTTTTTCTGCTTGCTGTTCATGTATTAATTATGTTTCTTTAGCTCTTAATTGACAGTTTTACATGACTTAATTTTCAACACCGGCTAATGTCCTACCTAGTTTCTGCAATTTGGGAGTGGCTCTGCTTCAATTACGGGCGCATCCAAGGTGCTTTTAACCACAGGGTATAGCAACCCCCGGCCAGCATTTGCCTGTCAGCAACTTATGGGAGTTGGAGGTTCGAAGTTAGTGTTACTTTTGTGGTGCATACCGCATTAAAAGTGGATGGTCTCCTTGCTATCAAGCTGATTCGGACTGGCTATTCTGGGATTAATATTATATTAAATTATCTTCGATTCTTGACATTTAAATTCGTACATTCCATAACTATCAGTATTTAAAGTTTAAATTTATACTTTCCGTTATTACTAACATGTAAAGTTTAGACGCATACGTTCAATCAGTTTTAATATTTGAAGTTTAAATGCATATATTTAATTACAATTAATATTGAAAGCTACAATTTATATGTGTAATCAAACTTTTGTAAAAGGAGCATTCAGGTTTTTTTGCCTTCAATAGCCTGTTTTTTAAATGACAGCGCTATGCATATCACTCGGTTTATTTGTGGTTACAGTTAATTTAATAACCTGAAAGGGGTTCTTGATCTTGGTGCGTGTCGCAACCTTCAATTAATTTGCACATTTCTATCATTACTACATTCTTTATGACCAAATTATTCTAATTATTTAATATTGAATTACCAATTTAGACTACAACACTATTTAGCGTTAATAAATAAATGCTAGTCACTTGTAGTTAGTTATATTATTTGAAACCATTTGGTTTCTGGCGCCCATTTGTTTTTTTGTCTTTCAAGCATTTCCAGGGTGGTATAGTTGATAAGAATCTACGATCCAGGGCCGCCGAAATTGAGCTAGTTCGGCCTGTGTGGTAAGTTAAAATTTTTAGAGCTTCCGTGTAGTGCGTACTTTAAGGAGGTTAATCTGCAATTTTTTACTACCATTGATTATTTTAATTAATTAACCGCAGGTCAGCTTCTTTATCGTTTCAAGCTGAGGTGCACATTGATTTTTTTTAAATCGAGAAATCGTAAAATTAGTTTTTTTTCTAACTTGTTAGGAAAAAAGTTCGTTTTTCCATATCAATTTATATAAATTTTTAGTTAGAAAATGACATACTTTTCCGGACTTTCTTAAAACAGTTTGGAAATGAATTTCAAAAATTTAGTTAGGAAATGACACTTTTCCACATCTTTTTCAAAAGAGTTAGGAAATGTATATAGCCTTCATTTCCACACTTAGTAGGCAAATAACTATTAAATAACTCTCACAGATTATGTTGACGTTTTCTGTCAGCCATATGTCGCCTCTCCAACTGCAAAGTCGCAAAACAATGGATTACTTCATTGTCGATTTCTCGTATTTTGATGTAGTCCATTTTCTAAACGCTAAAAACTCGCCAAAGTTCTAACTTCGTTGACTCAAAACCGATTTTGAACATTTTTTTTTATTATTTCGGTAAAAGTTTATAGAAAAGTTCCCCATAGGTGAGAAGGTGTGCTTTTTATTTTTTCAATTGTTATTAACAATGTAATGGTAGCCCTCTCATAGAGCTTATTTACAATCTTACACCTCGGATAGCTCAAAATAAGTCGGAGAATTATTTGGTTCTTTCAGATATGTATCACAGCGTAGCATAAATATCAACAACAGACTTTTAAAATGTTTATTCTACTTATCTATGCTTACAACAAATAAATGAAATATATATGATTGACAAATTAAAAATCTTCTGGAATAACGGACGTTGCGTCCCTGGCACGTCGGCAACCAGCCTCACACGGTCGGAGCACAGGAAGGCCTACTTCACAGGGTTGTGTGTTTGAATTTTTAAACTCGTTCGGGTGCCGCCTCGCGCCTTCGGAGTTCGCCTCGAGAAAGTCCGTGTTTGTTGACAGCGGCGGTCAAGCGCCTCGTGTTGTTCTATGTTTTTAGCTCTCTGAAGATGGTTCCCCAGGTGATGCGGTGGTTTACAACGCCGTGGAAGACTTGGAGGTAGGTAACTGATTCTGTATTCAAAGTAATTAATAGCAAGTCACGTAATCGCCTATATTATTAGCTGGAATTTGGGCTGTTAGCCGGGGGAATCGAATTACAATGTTTTTGAAATAAAACTCGGGCCTAGTGACAGTTATTGACGAGGAATATTAGAGCTTCCTCTCAGGGCTGGTTAATTAGTCTGAATGGTCGAGTAGAGCATCTCGTGGAGTTGTTCCACTCTACCGGGCTCGGGGAAATAACAAAAGTTCGGAGTTAATTAGTAATGATTTCAGCGATGAGGACGCAATATTTTAGCCACCAGATCAGCTGAAGTTCGGAATAATTATTAATGATTTCAGCGATGAGGACGCAATATTTTAGCCACCAGATCAGCTGAAGTTCGGAATAATTATTAATGATTTCAGCGATGACGACGCAATATTTAGCCACCAGATCAGCTGAAGTTCGGAATAATTATTAATGATTTCAGCGATGAGGGCGCAGTATTTAGCCACCAGATCAGCTGAAGTTCGGAATATTATTAACGGTGACTGGTCGGGATCGGGTTTTCAGGAAAACAAGTGTTTCCGGGGAAATCTCTCCGGCAGGAACAGGGATACGGGCAGGTGGAACTGGGATCTGGAACTGGGATAGAAGTAGAGCTGGGGAAGTAGGTTCTGATCTCTGTGTCTCTCTGGGAAAATCTGCCTCGGAATCGGCTCCGCCGTTCGTTTTATGCGACTTCGAGCGCTTCTAAAAGTGGGGAGAAACAGCGCGCGACGCACTTTTGTACTTACGTGACGTCGGTCACTGCGCTCTGCTTATCGCCTCGTGCATTGACATTAGGGAAATTACGATAACGTGAGGTCGGACAAGGATCAAATTTAAATATTATATTAATATTCGGAAATACAAATTTGATCTGCAGGCAAACGTTACATATGCCGGTGTCCTCGAAGGAGACCGAAGCTCGGTGGGTAACTTCTTCAACGAGGCTCTCAAAACAATACAGGGAATCGCCTGGAGATCTAGTGATTATTCGGACGGGACACATAAAACATTCATGCTAGGAAACGCGCGGGTACTAGAATTTTAACGGGCATTTCATCGGGAACTATACACAGTATAAGTGAAATTATATACAGGTCGAGTAAAATTTTAACGGATGTTTCTTTAGAAACTATATACAGGACGAGTAACATTTTAACTCTAAACTTGCTAGTTGAATAGGGATGAGGTTGCGGTTTCAACCTATATTCAATCAGGATATCTATATACAGGATGCGTAAAATTTTAACGGGTGCTTTTCGGAAGCTATATACAGGACGTGTAAAATTTTAACGGATGTTTCTTTAGAAACTATATACAGGGCGAGTAACATTTTAACTCTAAACTTCCTAGTTGAATAGGGATGAGGTTGCGGTTTCAACCCATATTCAATCAGGATATCTATATACAGGATGCGTAAAATTTTAACGGGTGCTTTTCGGAAGCTATATACAGGACGTGTAAAATTTTACCGGGTGTTTCTTTGAAAACTATATACAGGATGAGTACAATATATATAGGACGAGTAAAATATTAACTCAAAACTTGCTAGTTCAATAGTGAGGTTGCGGTTTCAACCTATATTCAGTCCGGATATTTCTGCGGAGAAAAATTACATATGAGACACACATGCAATATACAGGACAGGGTAGTGATCGCGGTTTCGATCTACCGGTCCTTCAGGGTAGCATTCACATTCATAATGTATGCATAGGGGTGCATTCTATCGCACAAAAATTTGCACTCGACGGAGTGAACGCGCGCTTCTTATAGGCACTGGGGCGAAATGCTGCGTTCAAGGAGTGCACACACAAACTCATCAGGCGGTTGCAAAACTGCGGTCTCAGCTTGCAAATGACCTCAAGCGAAGAGTTTCAAACGTCGTCGCGGTATCGGCGAGCATTCATACAAGAAAACATCCAGGCTGCCGGATAGCCTTTCTAACGCCGTCGCGGTATCGACAGGCATTCACACAAAACTATTTCATCGGGAAAATTACGGCTGCTCCGGAAATCAGCATATAGTCTTCGGGACAACGGTATACAGGACTCAGGATTCTGGTACGGAAAACACATTCTCTCCTTCAAGCTTCGACTAATCGTCTACTATCTCCTGCCAAAATCCAGGTTTACGGGGACAAGGGAGCACGCTTCAAAAAAAGAATAACAGGGGAATTCATTCGCACTTACTAGGGTAGCATTCAACCTCACATTCGGAAATCATGTATACTTACATTCTCTGGAGCGCATTCTAAACTAACATGCATCAATTTATAGGCGCACCAGGTGCTTACACCTGCAGATATTCCGGCGGATGAGACACCAGGGTTGTCTCTCAGGCGGACTGCGGACTACGGATTTCTTCATCTGGCATTCGCTCGGGTGCCTCGGGGTTGCTAGGCCCGAATCAGCTGATGAGACTGATCCCTGAGGGTCGCAGAAGACGGTACTACGCGGGCGGTCCGTAGTATTGACGGCAATTAGCTAAGGCACCTCGGGGACGCAAAATCCCGTACCAGCAGTGAAGCCGCTGGTCCTTGAGGGTCGGAGAAGGATTTTCTGGACTAGACAGGATCTAGACAGGATTTTATCTGGAGAGGACAGGAGCTGGACGGGTATCTGGAAATTCTAGACCGGGACATCTCGGTTTCTGGGCTCTGGTAGATTCCCCTGGACGGCTAGGCTGTAACAGGTTTTGTGCATTATTTAAATTACAACAAAATTTACTGGTTCGGTATTTTTCAGAGTTTACTGGGCTCGGGCGCCATCTGGTCATCCAGACACGGGAGCTGATGATATTTGCTAAACTATGTACATATCTGACTAGGTTCCTGCTCGGACACCCCAATTTGTAATGGTAGCCCTCTCATAGAGCTTATTTACAATCTTACACCTCGGATAGCTCAAAATAAGTCGGAGAATTATTTGGTTCTTTCAGATATGTATCACAGCGTAGCATAAATATCAACAACAGACTTTTAAAATGTTTATTCTACTTATCTATGCTTACAACAAATAAATGAAATATATATGATTGACAAATTAAAAATCTTTTGGAATAACGGACGTTGCGTCCCTGGCACGTCGGCAACCAGCCTCACACGGTCGGAGCACAGGAAGGCCTACTTCACAGGGTTGTGTGTTTGAATTTTTAAACTCGTTCGGGTGCCGCCTCGCGCCTTCGGAGTTCGCCTCGAGAAAGTCCGTGTTTGTTGACAGCGGCGGTCAAGCGCCTCGTGTTGTTCTATGTTTTTAGCTCTCTGAAGATGGTTCCCCAGGTGATGCGGTGGTTTACAACGCCGTGGAAGACTTGGAGGTAGGTAACTGATTCTGTATTCAAAGTAATTAATAGCAAGTCACGTAATCGCCTATATTATTAGCTGGAATTTGGGCTGTTAGCCGGGGGAATCGAATTACAATGTTTTTGAAATAAAACTCGGGCCTAGTGACAGTTATTGACGAGGAATATTAGAGCTTCCTCTCAGGGCTGGTTAATTAGTCTGAATGGTCGAGTAGAGCATCTCGTGGAGTTGTTCCACTCTACCGGGCTCGGGGAAATAACAAAAGTTCGGAGTTAATTAGTAATGATTTCAGCGATGAGGACGCAATATTTTAGCCACCAGATCAGCTGAAGTTCGGAATAATTATTAATGATTTCAGCGATGAGGACGCAATATTTTAGCCACCAGATCAGCTGAAGTTCGGAATAATTATTAATGATTTCAGCGATGAGGACGCAATATTTAGCCACCAGATCAGCTGAAGTTCGGAATAATTATTAATGATTTCAGCGATGAGGGCGCAGTATTTAGCCACCAGATCAGCTGAAGTTCGGAATATTATTAACGGTGACTGGTCGGGATCGGGTTTTCAGGAAAACAAGTGTTTCCGGGGAAATCTCTCCGGCAGGAACAGGGATACGGGCAGGTGGAACTGGGATCTGGAACTGGGATAGAAGTAGAGCTGGGGAAGTAGGTTCTGATCTCTGTGTCTCTCTGGGAAAATCTGCCTCGGAATCGGCTCCGCCGTTCGTTTTATGCGACTTCGAGCGCTTCTAAAAGTGGGGAGAAACAGCGCGCGACGCACTTTTGTACTTACGTGACGTCGGTCACTGCGCTCTGCTTATCGCCTCGTGCATTGACATTAGGGAAATTACGATAACGTGAGGTCGGACAAGGATCAAATTTAAATATTATATTAATATTCGGAAATACAAATTTGATCTGCAGGCAAACGTTACAACAAATAAGTGTTTTTTAATATACTGTTAATTAAAAAAATTATAACTATTTGATTTATTTAAATAATTGCCTGAAATTTGATAACATAAGGTTTTTGGGGTCGCAGATTACGAATCTGGCCTCAAAATATGTCTAATTTTTTATTTTATTTTTTTTTAAATTTTTATTAGCAGTCTGGGGGGTTTTGGGGTTGCTGATTACGAATTTGACATAAAAACTTAACTAAAACAAAAAATGGCGGATCCAAAATGGCGGAAAGGGGTAATTTTTTTAAATTTCTGATACCTATACCTAGAAGTTTTTTGGGTCGCTCATCCCAAATTTTATGTTAAAATGTATCAAAAATGGAAAACGGTGTCGGGAAAATGGTGGAAACAAATGATAGAAGAGTTAAATGAGTATTCAAGATATTATAATTTAATTGATTTATTAAAATTAACCCAAGATACATTTAAAAACAAAAAATGAAATTATTTAGCTTTATTTTCTTCTTCCCCTACTTTTCCATTGACACTGCCGATCGTGAATTAAGGCAACTATTTCCGCCACATTCACTTCAAGCCGCTGAGCCTAAAGGCCACTTTTCCTATACCCACAAGCTGGCTCGCAACTAGTTTTGTAGTTGCAAAAAAATAATTTTTAAGATGTTTTGTGGATCTGGTTCTTGTGTTATTAGGATTGGAGAACACTTTCCTGTATCATATTTTCAACCACAATCTTCCCTTGAAATATCTTGATTTCCCAGCCACAACTGTGTTTGCAAAAACACGTGTTTTAAATGTTGTTCTGCTGGATCCATCGTAGGGGACAATTATGTTAAATTAACGCTACTTTTTTAGTAGACGCCTTAATAAAAGAGTCAAACCCAAAATTCAAAATGTTTTTATTTAAAAAATATTGTATTGTATTGTCTGTAACCTCATTTACCTTGCGGTATATGAATAATAAAAAACTTTCAATCACTTAAACATTTCTGTAAGAGTTTAAGCAGTTACCTTTCTTTGCACCATACATTACAAGCATACATTTTATACCAAAATTTTTTATATGAATTTTTGCAGTCTCTTGCAAATCACTGCTATTTTCAAATATTTTGACAAATTTATTCTTTCCTGAACATAGCCATTGCTTCATTTACTAGGACTTATCCATGTGGATCTTTAATAAGGTGCCGGTCCTATTCGTCTTGTTCATCCTTATACATCTTCAATATATTAAACTATATTCAAAAGCCATAATCTGCACCTTGACACCAAAACTCGCATGCTAAGATGCTACATTTTTCCCATCTTGCTCTATGGGGTCGAGTCCTGGACACTTAACGAAACAATCACAAAAAAAATCGAAGCCTTTGAAATGTGGTTATACCGGAGAATATTGCGGATATTATGGGAAGACCGTGTAATAACTATTAAAGTTTTAGAGAGAATGAAAAAAAAGCAAAGAGATCATGGACAACACCAAGATAGGCAAACTCCAATACTTCGGACAAATAATGAGGAATGAGAATAAGTACACCCTACTACAATCTATTATAGAAGGCAAGATATATGGCAAACGTGGACCAGGACGCGGAAGAATATCTTGGGTGCAAAACCTAAGGGCGTGGTATGGGAAATCATCCAATGAGTTATCTAGGATTGCAACCAATAAAGTGAAGATAGCCGTGTTAATGGCAAACATACGAAATCTGATAAGCACCTGAACAAGAAGAAGAAGAAGATTCTTTCTTTTGTAAAACATGCTGAAATGTTACATCCAGTTAAAGCATGTACAGAAAGAACATGCTCACTACAATTTATTGGGATGCGCAAATTGCAGGCTTTTAGAAGAAGATATTTTCTTATTTTCTTTATTTTTGGCAGGTTTTAAAAAATATGTATCTTTATCAGCATGAAACTAAAGCTGTTAATATAAGTAATACGTCTATATTCTCTGATACTACGACTATGTTTTTATTTGATGCATTGAGAGCTGTTGTAACTATTAACCGATCAGCATCACTTTCAGCTTGAGAGCAAGGATATTATTTGCAGCTAAAGTTTCTTTTAAAAAATTAATAAAACAACATGAGAGACATTTGCCAGAATTTTTTCTTGATACAACTTAAAAATCTGTCTCTTTCAAATCGAATATCTGGTGCGGTTTTCGTTTTTAGAAGTCGGTCTCTTTCAGCAGATTTTATTCTATGTTTCTGATAATCGACAAAAACACTTGTTTTTTTCCATAATTACGTACAATAAAATTAATATATCTAAAATTGCACCATACTGTTGAACAAGTTGCCATTTGTTTTTATGTAATAACATTCCTCCGTCGGTCACAAACAGAAAAATATTTTAATTCAGAAATATCTTTTGGAAATTGTACAAAGAGGTCGTAGAAAACACATTTTTAGGCGTTGGAATTTATATGTATTCGTATGTTATATTTAAATGTATTTAATCTATTTAAATTTGAGTTAATTTAAAAATTTAGAATTTTATTTGTATATAATGTTTATTAAATAATAATAATAATAATCGTACACAATAAAAATTAACCTTTTAATGCTATATTTATAATTACCGTGTCCAAAATCCCTAGATATGAGGCAACGTGCGGAATTCAGAAATGAAGCTATTTTGCCGCTTTAAAGAAGTTATTTTTCATTTTTGATAAATTTTAACATAAAATTTGAAATCAGCGACCCAAAAAACCCTATAGTATAGCTAAAAACTAAAGTCCGAATAAAAATGAATTAAGCTTTTTCGCCATCTTGAATCCGCCATTTTTTATTTTAGTTTACTTTTAATGTTAAATTCGTAATCAGCGACC
The DNA here is from genome assembly GCA_940337035.1 of Agriotes lineatus. Lineage (NCBI taxonomy): Eukaryota > Metazoa > Arthropoda > Insecta > Coleoptera > Elateridae > Agriotes > Agriotes lineatus. The sequence continues at coordinate 17,084 of CALNHX010005814.1, read as the reverse complement.
CCAAAAACCCTTAGACATCTAAAAAAATAAAAAAAGAAAACAAAAAATTAGACCTTCGACGCCATTTTGTAGACGCCATTTTTGTTTTTAGACCAATTTTGAGGCCAGATTCTTAATCTGTGAACCCAAAAACCTTATGTTATCAAATGTCAGGCAATGGTTTAAATAAATAAAGAAGTTATAATTTTTTTAAATTAAGAATATATTAAAAAACACGTATTTGTTAATAACAATTGAAAAAATAAAAAGCACACCTTCTCACCTATGGGGAATTTTTCTATATCCTTTTTCCGAAATAATAAAAAAAAATGTTCAAAATCGGTTTTGAGTCAACGAAGTTAGAACTTTTTTCCTTTAGTAAATGGACTAATAACGATTTCGGCGTTCTTTCTGCCGATTAAAAAAAAGCATTTTCAATTTTATTTTTCCTGCTTTCTCATATTTAATTAAGTTATGTTTTTATTTAAGTTTGTCAGTTTAAAGTGACATTATTAACTCCATAATAACATTCATAAGCAGCCAATTATTCATAAGTAACATTTTAGCGATTTAATTCACTAGTGAAATAAAAAAATTTCAATGAAGAACCACATATTTTTATTATTTCTACAAATATTTACCTCCAAAAATTCTTTCTCTTTGTAGTGTGTAATATATAATTACTAAAATTTATATCAAATCGACGATGAATGGGCAAATTTATATCTTGATTTGAATATTTTTAAATTTGTTATTCAAAATTTTGTCAAAATTGAATAAAAACATATACGCCACTTGAATTAATAATTTATTTACTCAAAGATATGATCTCACTCACCACGTGCTCGTGAGCTCAAGATCTTTTTATGAAAAATAAAAGTACCTATGTTTAACTCAATTACTGTATAATCTTTATTAAACTAACTATATATTTTGCAATTAACATAAAGATATATTCTTGTACTTTACAACAATCGTACACGTATGAGCTTTATCCTGTATACAGTTATCGTTATTAGATACAGTTGTTTACTCATACCCTGCTTTATCACAATTTTTAATACATAGAAATTGTAAATTAGTTTACTTGCCAAATCTGTAAGTTAATAATTAATTCAAGGAGGGATTGCACAGAATACGATGGTTCAGGGTTACCAGATGCCAAAGTTTGCTTGTCGCACTAAAACAGAACAAAAATCGCTCAAAATCGCACAATCCCCAGAATTCAAACAAATCGAAAAATGTGGTTATGGTTTCGCTTATTATATTAATGTGTGTTCCAAACCTTAAAAAATATATATAGTTCCTAATTTATGAACGAAACTATATGTGTATTAAACAAGAAACCACACCAAACGCATTTTTTCGCGTACTGTAGGAAAATGTACTATATTTCTAAATACAAACTGCTTTAGAAAAGTGGTATTTTTCTACACAGTAACATTTTTCTGCATAGCAGCGGAAAATTGTTTAGAAAAGTGGTACTTTTCTGAATAGCAACACATTTCTGAATAGCAACGGATAGTTCAATTTTTTAATGCACAATATTTTACAAAAATTTTTATGTCGTTATCAACACTTTTAGGCATTTCTTTACAGTAGACCTGAAAAAATAGCATGCGCAACACGTGAGAAAAGTGTTTTTCTGTGCTCGGCGCGTTTCCAAGCTCGTTTTCGCCTCATTTAAAAAACTCACGCCTTGCACGGAAAAACTACACTTTTCTCAATTTGTTGTAATAGTACAATGGTTTGCGGAAAGTTCGTTCCCCACATTTCGTTTCCCACATTTTGTACCCCACATTTCGTTCCTGGGAAATTTCGTTTCCCCACATCTCGTACCCGGAAGCTTCGTTCGCAAGCGAGCTCAATTTGTCTCCTAGATTACCGGGTGTTGAAAAACGAGTGCAGCGATGGGAATGCAGTTAGAAAAATGAAAGATATTTTAATTAATTTATTTATTATAATAAACTTATACGAACAATATGTCCCCGGATTGAGTTTACAAGAGGGAACCAAATTTTATTTTTATTTTTACATAAAAATGTTATAGGAATTAAAATTTCTGCTTGGTTTGGGAATTTTAAGAAAATTTGCGGGTTTTCAAAAACAAGTCGGCCTTGACAGTTAAGTAAAAACTATTTTCTTTTCAGGTAAACTACCCTTTTTGTTCACGATATAGCAAAATATTACTAAGAAAAATTGTTCAGAATGAGAAATTATGGCCGTATACAAGATATAAGGAAGATAGTTTAAACCGTAACTTTTAATAAATACAATTTATTTTATATTTATCAGTTTATTGTAATAAATAAATTAATTAAAATATCTTTCATTATCTAACTGTATTCCGATCGCTGCACTGGTTTTTCAACAACCTGTAATCTAGGAGACAAGTTGAGCTCGCTCGGGAAAGAAGTTTCCGGGTACGAGATGTGGGGAGACGAAATTTCCCGGGAACGAAATGTAGGGTACGAAATGTGGGGAACGAACTTTCCCTATCCCAGTACAATATACTATTTAAAATAGTTATTTGTTTCATTAGTACAAAAAATGCATGATTTCGGGACAAGTAAGACAGATCGCCGGACGACGCGCAGCGGAGTCCGGCGAGTCTTACGCGTCCCGAAAACGCATTTTTTGCACGAATGAAACATACTATTTTTTCTCCAACTACTCATAAATTCGGTAATATGACTTATTATTTAGAATCAAACATTGTAGGTTATATTGTAGAACTGTCATGGCGCAAATAAACAAAAACTATAAGGGAAAATTAAACAATAACGACGGCGATTGCCGAATATTGCCGAAGCGTGTTTTTTATTTAAAATTTACCATGTAAAACCCTATCTTGCGACCATTTTTGTACTAGTGCAAATATGAATCGAAAAGTGTACGGTTGCCAAGGTAATTGGTGAACATCCCGAAATGACTTACTTTTTATTCAAAATTATTCGACAATATGGCGTCTTATTCGTGTGGTTGGAGAAAAATGTATTTAATTCTATAACAGTAGAAAAAACATTCACATTCTTCACACAGATCGTTGAGAGGAAAAACTGCACAACTAGCTAAACAACATCATTTAAAATACAGATAGCTCAAACTTCTAGCTTGTCGCTAATCTCAATATTAAAAAAAAATGCCGTAATGATGTGCGAGTTCAATTGGCGATAAATCGCCCAATCTGGCAACTCTGTGTCGATTTATTTGAACTACGAGGAGGGCGTTCAAGTTTCCCATAACCTCAAAATGTCAGCTATTCACAGGAATGTTTTGGTGAATTTTTGAAAAATGGGCTCGCAGCAAGACAACTGGGTGCGAATTTTCGACATACTAGACACGAGCAAGCACAAAAAGGGCTTTACCATCTACCAAGTAATTTCGATGGTACGATAACACGTTATTTCAAGTGTGTTTGTAATCAACTTTGTTGTGATTCAGCTGTACCCGAGGAGCTATCCCGATTCCGTCACGAAAGTCACGGTGTGGAAGAGATACAATGACTTCAAAAAGCTTCATCGCGATATTAAAGCATACCATAATTCGTTGAAGATGAAGGACAAGTTTCCGAGCTTGCCGAGCACATCGTTTTTTAATAGGTCAGTATATTGCGATGATTTGGATTGTTTACAATGCAGTAACGTTTTCAGATTTGATGAAGACGTTATTCTACAGAGACGTGCTAACATTTTGAAATTCCTCGAGTTCGTGGCTGCACATCCACAGCTGTTTATGTCCGATATTTGTGTGAAGTTTTTTAAGGTAACAGGTGCTGTAATAGAGGCAATTTGGGATGATTTGTGTGTTTTTAGACAAGCTACACTCCTTGCGATTTACTGGACAGTAATATACTTTCTATTCGAGCAGAATTGAATCTACCATTAGATTCAGATTATAGTTTGATTCGTTCCAATTCAGACGATGAGCACACAGTTAGTGACACTGATTCTATTTCTACACTTAGCAGTGTGAGTGCTGTTAGCATACGGGGTTTCTCAATTTCAGGGCTTACTATCAAGATTCTAAAAACCATAAGTGATACAAAGAAGGTTAAATTAGCGCAAAGTTGCATTTTACGTGCATTTATAATTAGAGTTAGTACTAACATAGGCAAAATAAAACCAGATTTAAATGCTTTCAAAAATAATTGTCTTCATTTTAGCGTCCTCATAGTTCTTGAGGTTTCTGAAAATCATATGGTGAGCCTCGAAATTGAATAATCTTGTATAGTGTGTTGGTAGTATAGCAAACATTAAATCACACATTTGCTATATTTCAGACGTTAGACCACTTACCAGACCCACTTAGTCAAAACACGCCTTCATCGAAAATGCCTAAAAAACTGTCCCTGCTGAACTCACGCACATCCTCTCACGATTCCTTGAGCTTATCTGCAGCCAACTTGTCGCTGGATGGGTCGACAGTCATGGAGGGGCAAGTGTTCCCCACACCTCCTCACACACCTAACTCTATGAACACAACCAGCCCCACATACTATATCCTGGAGGCCTCACAGCACATCAGCAATGCGGTCGACTGCGAAGTCGCCATGAAGTATGAGGAAGCGTTTGCTGCTTATAAGGCAGGCATTGACGTGCTACTGCGGAATGCGCGAGGTTTGTGTTAAAATTGTGTTTGTGGCAAAAAAGTAGAATGATGGTTTCAGATGAGAAGGATTTCGAACGCAAGGAAATGGTTCGACGCAAGACTGAAAAGTACTTGTTGCGGGCAGAGAAGATCTACAACATGCATTTGTCTCCTGAGAGTAAAGCCATACTGAACTATGTGAGTTATTTTGATTTGAAATTAATAATCTACATGCAAATTTGTGTAGTACTAAGGGCCGATTTCATACTCAATTTTAAAGTTTCATTTAACTAAAGTGACATTAGAATGTGCAGAGTGATATGTGTTACATATGGCATCATGCACATTCTAACATTACTTTAGTTAAATGGATCTTTAAAATTGATTATGAAATCGGCCCTAACACAAAAATGTTAAGATGTATCACAAAACAACTACAATATGATAAAACGAAACCAGAGAAATCTAGTAGGTCGTTAGTAATTGTTTTTTTAGTGCTCTTGTAAATTAGTAAATAACATATATCTAATACTTACCATATTGCTAGCGGCTATGAGTGGGAAACTCACCGATGAAGTGAGACACACAACCAACTCCTTCATGTATACGGTGAGCTGTGCGCAAGCACGGCGGCGTCGTCCGCCCAATGGGGAAGTGGTCAAGTTTAAAATTCGCTTCTAAAGGCGGAGTTCGAATTCCCACGCATGCGCACGAGACGCGTTATACTCCAAGTGATACTATGTCGGCGCCGTAATGTTTTCTGAAGTTTCCAGGCCCTACCAGCAATATATGTGTATTATATATATGGTAAATAATTAATAGGCCAATCTACTGAACCTCCTGTTCCAATGGAATAGAAATATTCCAAAATATACCGCAAGCTCCATTAAAAATATCAAATTAGACATTTAAAGACGCCTGGAGTGGCTTCATCTAAATAAATACCTTATATAAGCCACAAAACTTACTATCACATGATAGAAACTTACTACGATTGCATGGACACTTAATTTCATTCTTAAATTAGTTCAAATAACGATACTACCATTTTTCAAAGACGCAGAGGATTAAAAAGTATGTTACCAGAAAGGCAAAAAAATGGCGGATAAAAACAGGGTTTTCTATAAAAAAAAACTTGTTTGATCATCGGGAAAAACTGAACACCCTATAAAGTGGAAAATAATTTTAGGTTATGACTACATTTACACCGGTGTTACAACATCGGTTGTTGTTAACACCGGTGTAAATTGTAGTGTAAATGGGATTTAACGCCGGTTTTACTAGAATCGGTTTACTAACGCTACACCACTTCGCCAAGAGGCGTGACGTTAGTAAGCGGGTGTAAAATGTACGTGTAAATGGATACTTTCGACTTGCACCTGTTTTGAAACAGGACTATCAATATAGTTGTAAAGACGGTTGGTTGTTCTGACTCGCAGTTGTCAACCACACCAACGTCCCTCCGTTAAATTGTATGATCTGTGTTATTAATATGTAGGTTATAGCGGTTATGTTTATAAGTTTATAATAGCAGACAGCATTTGACAGAGTTACAGATGGAAAATCTCGAAGCAGTTGGTCACACTGCGACGAAGTTTTAGACAACACCATGCTAACACCGACCTACACTTGAACGCCTGTACAACACCCCTTGTGTAAACGCACGTTTTACACGAGTTTTAATAACAACGGTTTAAATAACACCAGCGTTAAATTACCGTGTAAATGTAGTCTATGAAGCTTAAAACGTGAAATTTTCATATGCAAATATTGGTTGTATTTTAAACCATAGATGAGATATGAACCAATGATGCATTATTGACTCACCCTGTATATTAAGTATTTGTTTAATCAGTCATTAGCTTTAGGTTATTGCTATTTTATTCAGATTATTTCAATGTCGATGTTGAAGAGATGTGAGGAGAATTTAAAACAATAATAATCTCTGTGGAGTAAACAGAATTAATACCTACTTACTAAGCCAAGGACTAGTAATATTATTTTCAATACTAACAATACAAGGGTGCCAAAGTTTATCATTATAACAGTTTGAGAAGTGCTGTGTTTGAACAATATCAACATTCTGGAATGCATGTGGCAAAGATAATTTTTTGCTTACATGCATATGGTTTCAAATTATGTGTTTGTGATGTAAGATTTAAATAATCTTAAAAATAAGGTGAATAGTTTTCTATTGTACCAGTATGTGTAAGTCTTTCATTGGAAGTGCCAATAAAGGTTATGATTGCAAGTTGTTTTGAAAGAATACTTAATTTTACACATAAATATTCCTTGATTTTATCAAAAGTGGAGTCTCACATACTGTTTTTATCATTTTCAGGCTTTAGAAAACGAAGATATGGAAAAAGAAGCCCCCCAGCAATCCATGTCTGATTTATACAAATATAAAGTTGTCAAAGTAATAGCCTCCGGAATGCTTGTGATGCATTCTGATTCCCAGAAACTGTACTATATTAAAGTAAGTATTTCCAATAATAATAAGACAATCCAAAACACATATCACTTGTGGCAGCATTGGGAAAACTTTGTAATGTTACTTTACAAAAAACGTGTAAGTAGTGTGTTTTAGTGCAGCTGTTAGTATTATTTCAATAAGTATAGGGCCGATAATTAGAGAATCGCCAATAATGGTGTTTTTTTCGAACATGGTTATAATAAAATATAACCAATGTGCGTTGTTATGAGTTGCACAGCAGATGAAGTGAGGATAAAATGTTATTTTTGGTTTTTGCTGTTTAGCTTTATCTGGATCAAAATGAATTGTTCTTTGAAAAGGGGAAAGATCTCATAATACTTTACTACCAAGTTAAAAATGTGTGCCTATTTAAAATGCACACTAATTTTTGTACAGCATGTCTGACAGCATATGCAACGTAGGGAAATACTGAGGTAACCTTAGCTAAAGCTCAACGTGCTGCGCAGCATGCATTTGTCAGATCTGTTTTTTGCGCACATAAAATAACTTATATCAAGGCGGTCTATATGGCCATGACACTGGGCATATAAAATGACCTTTGGAATGGCCTACCACAATCTGGCAACATTGTTTCACCAACCTTGAACAAAAAATTACTGGATTTGGTCACTAAATGGACAATCTGTTAGTGAACTGTTTCTGTCATGTTGATACATGCCAGTTAAAAGAAAATCTTTAAAATTGTTTCTATTTACATTGTAGTGCGTCACTTCACCATAATATTCGATTTAAAAACAATTTTTAATCTGCAAGTAGTTATAGGTTACAGAAACTACCGGGTGTCTTAAAATGAATTACATCTAGTATGCTTTGAATTTCCCATAATGCAATCTAAAATTTTACTTCAAATTGGCAATACTGTAAGTCTATGTCAAATTCAAGGTTATCAGGTTATGTTTTGCGTCAGTCTGTGTCAAAACTGACGCAAAATCTAACCTGCTAACGTCGAATTTGACATAGACTTACAGTCTTGACAATTTCAAGTAAAATTTTAGATTGCATTATGGGAAATTCAAAGCATACTACTATCCATTCACAAAACTTGTGAACTGTCAAAACGCTGTCAAGTTGGTACCTCGTTTAAATTCTGGTTTGGAACTTCTGCTTGCTGATTTTGGCAGCACTGAAATTTTTGCAATTTAAAAACTTGACTTATGTCACACTTTCTTGTAAAAAAATAATCTCCAAAATTCTTTAATTTTTATGCATACACCTCAATCGCAATGGAACAGGAACGAAAGGGGGTTTTATTATTGGAAAGGAAAAAAAGCTATAGTTAATTATTACAAGGAAAAACTTCGCTTAACTTTTGACACATGTAACATAACATAACTGTAATATTACTAGAAATCACCAGATTCGAAGTACATTCCCAAAAAAACTGTAATTTCCATGTACACTCAGCAAATATTTAAAAAATTAGACATTGACAGTTCACGAGTTTTGTGAATGGATAATAGATGTAATTCATTTTAAGACACCTGGTAGATTGACTCTCAAGGTAGGTTATGAAAGGCGCTGTGATCATATTTGATGAATTGGCAATATGTGGAAAGTTGTCAAACATACAAAGTTTGGTTACATTTTAAATGACAAGTAATCAGTAACGGTGGGTAGAGGGATTTCGTTTGCACAGTCACTAACGTCATACAACAGATTCTTTGTGTTTTAAAGTGTGAAAATTGCTGTTGCTGGGATAGAAGGTTTAGCAGAGCCTGGTTGTTCAACTTAACACCATTATTTCCGCAATCCTTTTAACATTCAAGAACTGATAATACACCATACCGCAATGTTGCGTACACCTCTGATTTATTGTGTCATTTAGCTTAAATAAGGTTAACAATTTAATGTCAATATGATAGATGTAAAAATGGTACCAATACGAAACTTGGAAATTACTAGATTCTAACATTAGTTCCGATTTTCACCGCGTCTCAATCTAGATTCTGTAACCTGTAATTCTCCATTGCAAGTAAATCGCTACTAATAGTAATTTCTTTAAAGTAACTTGCCTGGAAGCTAGTGTTGCTGTCTGAACAAGTTCCTTCATTTTATCAACTTATATCGGCTTTTTCAAAGTGTTGTTCACAAACAACACTAATCTGTCCAATCCACCAGTCCTCTCAATTCAAAACTTGTTACAATTTTTGTGCCACTGTTTCATTCAATGGAAGTGTGAGCATGCTAATATATGGAACAACTGATTAAGTGTAGTTAATTTGACTTGCAGTTTGGTACGCAACACCCCAAAGGCATTTTTGCAACTGATGTGAATTGTCTCGTCAAAATAGATTATTAACGTCAAATATATTTCAAACAAACAAAACTTGGTGTGTCCTGGAATGGTCTAGCAGAAAATTTGGAATCAGAGCCAGTGTCATGGCCTGGAACAGTATAGACCGCCTTGATTATACTCATTTAAATCGTGCTGCTTAAGCTAAAACCTATATTAAAAAAAATAGGTCAAGAGTGCTTGAAAATGCTTATAAGCGCTTGTCTTGTAACGTGCGTTAAAAAAACGTTATCAAGAGGGTTTTGAATAAATTAGATTTTGTCTTATGACTGCATGTCGGTGACTATTCAACACTATAACATATAAGCCAATCATATTGCAGACCTTTGCTTTTTTCAACCAATAACAGCAGTATATCAGTGAATATTGGGCACCATGCAAAATATTCACAAAACAATGTACCTACTCAAAAACTAAACAGCCTTATTGCGAAATATCGCTTAGCAACGATGTTCTGTCCTTAGTGATATCGCCAGGTTACGTAAAACTAAACACCAACAACCTGTGTGAACTAAGTTTGGCTTGCGTTAAAAATTTAAAATGTTGTGTTTTGAAAGTATTCCGCCGAATTTAAATGAGAATGAATAATTATATTAATTGTTAGATTATTTTTCAATAAAGTTAACCGTTATGTATTAATATTGTTAAATAGTCGTTCCAAATACCACTCGAAGTGGATATACAGTAGAACTCGGTTATAACGAATTCCACGGGACCGCTATATTTGTACGTAATAACCGTTATTCGTTATACCCAAGAAGGTCATAATTTGAGCAAATTTCCAACTTCCGTATAATTTCTACTTTTTCGGAAACCAATAAAATTTTCCGTTTGACTCCCGACATTTTTCCACAACTAGAAAATGCGTAGGTACATACGGAATGTCAGTAAAGAAACGACCAAGATACATCCACTTGAAGATTTTTGTAACTCTTTTTGTTGCGTTATAGGCCAACGTCTTATAGCTATTGTACTTTTAATCCTGTAAAGGGTTTTGTTAAATGCAATAGCTAAGACGTGGCTATGACGCAACACTTTCGTTTTGCAGAATGCGATAACAGAACTGAGCCATAACATCGGGCGAAACCCATTATCGCTTTTCGAAGAACTGGATCCTGCAGGTAGCTGCTGGATTCTAAGAAAAACGGAGTTGCTTACAATGCCCACTATCTCGCGCTATTGTACAGAGTGCTAGAGAAAGCTAGAGAAAGTGGCCTACGAAATTTAACTGACCACTATTTTCCTAGAAAACCTTCCTTATTATAATGTTGCCTCAACAAAATACCTAATATCTTTCAGTTACATTTTATTAGGAGATGAAAAGGATCAGTTCTGAGAATGTATTCTTAAATTTTGGTTCGTTATTCCCGTGAAACGAATTCGTAATAAACATGAAATACATGCATTAAATCAAATGTAATTCAAATATACCTTCAAAATTATTCGTTATAAACGTGAATTCGCTGTAACCGTGATCGTTAAAAGCGAGTTCTACTGTATATATTTTAAATATTTTGCAATTTCCATAGAAATTATTGCAAATTTCACTCAACAAAATCACATTTAAATGTCACTCGCCTTCGGCTCGTGACATTTTTAATGTGATTTTGTATCGTGAAATTTAAACGCAATAATTTACATGGAAACCGCAAAATATTTGTCAAAAATATATCCACTACTTGTGGTATTACCCTTGATTATTTCCTTCATCTCCATAATAATGCGTAATAACCATGGTTTCTGTCAGTTTAAAAATGACAAAAATTCAAATGTCAAAATTTAATCGCTTGTGAATAATTTTAAGATGATTATTAAAGGTGCTTCACCAACTAAATTTTATCTATTTATTCAGGAAATAATCACGCCAAACATCCCGCGTGCATGTACACTGGCTTGAATAAATTTTGACGATTTTCTGTCGGAATGTTTTGCTATGAAGAAATATATCTCGTAAATTTTCCGCCCCAAAATCCGTCGTGTTACAAACTCGGGATTCTTGTTGAGCGGCAAATTTACTTGACAAATTTCTTAGCAAAACGTTCTGACAGAAAACGTCAAAAGCTGTAGGAACCTCGCGATATATATACAGTGAAATCTCCCATGAGCGGACACGCACGGTGCCAACGTTTTTGTCCGGTTATTAGAGGCGTTCGCTTAAGGGAAAAATCCATTTTTCTGTTTAAAAAAGTTGTATTATGCAAAGGTATGCGAGCTAACAATGCAGACAAGTATATAAAATAATTGAAACAAAGTTATGTAATGGTTGTTACAAAATCTAAAATACTCATTTGACGTAAAGGTTTTTCTGACTGTTTATTATACTTTTATACTTTCCGAATGTATTTCTAAATATTTTGACAGTTTGAATACTTTAAAGTCATTACTTTCTTTAGGAAAGCATTTAAAATTGTTCACTGTTAATGCTTCCGTGTGGGTCTTGATTACATTCTCACAAATTTCTAAGTCGCCATCGTTTTCTAATTCTGCCAACTGCACATCAACGGCAGCTGATTTACCTGAAATTTCGGTTACATCATCTTCCTCGATTATTTCCTTGTCAATGTTTTAATGTTTATAAATTCGTCAGGGTCTTCGATTTCTGGGATATTCCTATACAGTTCAGCCATTACTGATAAGGGTAAATCGTCCTCTGGCTCGAATTGATTACAGTGGCGTAACTTGATACCCGCAGACTCCTCGGTCGCGGGGGGGGGGGGGCGAGCCTAGTTTTCTTATTCTTTCATTCCATAAAAGCAAGCAGGAAAAATTCTTGCTATTTTTATTTTACCATAATAGGATGCCCACGCAAAAGGCGAAGTAGTTTTGAATTGCAGGCCTCTAAAATCAAGCGACATGGATTGTTTTGTAATAATATCGCGCATAGGGTAATGAAAGTGTCGAATTTCCCGCAGTCGTAACACTGATTTGAGTTGACTTAATACCGCCCGACAGTATTGCAAAAGAATTCTATAATTTAACAACATGATCATTAAATGTTGGATTTATGGATTGTTTTGACGCCTCACGACATTAGCTGGGCCTGCATTTTGAAGTGTTCGTACAAGAGAGATTCACAGTCTAAAAATTGTCGAAAAATGGTGTCCGTGTCCGTTTAATAGAGAAAATTTTATTTGTAAAGTTAATGCAAGCAAGTTGGTTCCCAACAAAATGTCCGTGTAAGAGAGGAGTCCGCTTATTAGAGGTGTCCGGTAAGGGAGGTTTCACTGTATATATATTTTAATGCACTTCGGATATTACTGTTGATTATTACATCGCTTTACCCAGAATTCAACGCGCTCGGTCACTTGAGCCATAAGCCAAACTGACCTGTAGCGCTGTTATATAACGGGTGTTCATAAACAGTCGTCATCCCAGTAGGTTTTGACTTCAGAAACGTATGTCTATTAAAATTGAGAAAAAATGCGCTATGAAAGTACTCAATGACGTTTCATTGTGTTGCACGAATTAATCAAAGACATAACATTTTGTTTTTCAAAGCAACTGGGATGACGACTGTTTATGAACACCCGTTATATATATTTACTGTAGCTACTGTCTGAAAAACACGTTATTTGCAATTACAGTCAAGAACTAGTGACTTAAGTTACTCAAAGAATTAAAATCAAACGTATTTCATTACTACCTATTGGGTCAATATTAAAAGCTTCGCAAACTTTATGGTATCCCATGCTTCTCCAATTGCTTCTTTCAGTGGTCAAAACTTATTAAGTAATCATATTTTCGTTTTCATTCTGATCAAACTATTTATGAGTATTGTTCTAAATAGGACATTATTCATATCAACACATGCTTCACCTATACCAATCTGACGTTTCTCCGCTTCAAAGAAGTCTCTAACATTTTAAAAATAAGATTTCGGGCTTCCTCATTATAGCACGGCATTTTTAGTGTAAACCGAAGGGAGTGCTGCATATAGTGCGAATTCGGGAAAATTCTTCCCGAAAAAGTTAGGTACAATGTTTTTTGTAACGAATAACTGAAAATATTTAAAAAAATAAAAAATATTGTTTAGTGTTTTACTACTTTACTGAGTTGACAGCATAAATCACTAAACTTTTATACGTATCCTACGCACCTACTTTACTGAGTTGACAGCATAAATCACTAAACTTTTATACGTATCCTACGCACCTGTTAGCTTTTGTCAACGTTTAAAGCGCCTCTGATATTTGGAAGCGCAATTAACCAACGAACGGCAATTATGAAAATTTAAAAAGAACACACAATTGCCCTAGTCTTTGTTCGAAAGTAAAAAGCACCCCAGTGTGGGGAAAAGTAACTTTCAGCGCATCGGGAATGACCGGGAAATATTAATTTTGAAGTCATGAGTACAAAAAGGCGTTAACTTCAACAAAGCAACTAATTTTTTTTTTAAAGTTTGACCATTTTTAAGAACAAAGATAATCAAATGAACAATAGATTAAATATCAAAATGAATTTTGAACTAAAAACCGAATTTATGTCAATGCACGACCGTCGACCGTGCCAGCAGAAGAATACGAAACTTTTATTGAAATGACATCTGATTCATTGTTGCAAGAAGAATTTAAATTAATGCCGTTAGTGGAATTCTGTTTCAGTGTAAAAGATGAATATCCTTAATTGTCGCAAAGGCCGTTTTGGAACCTTTTTACTATTTGCAACTACATATACAGTGAAATCTCCCATAAGCGCACCACGCACGGTGCCAACGTTTTTGTCCGGTTATTAGAGGCGTCCGCTTAAGAGAAAAATCCATTTTTATGTTTAAAAAAGTTGTATTATGCAAAGGTATATCATACCCGCTAACAATAAAGATAAGAATACTAAAATAATTGAAACAAAGTTATGTAATAGTTGTTACAAAATCTAAAATACTCATTCGACGTAAGGGTTTTTCTGACTGTTTATTTACTTTCCGCATGTATTTCTAAATATTTTGACAGTTTGAATACTTACATTACTTTTTTTAGCAAAGCACCTCCCCTTCACTCAACTGCTATTTTTGAAAGATCATTTTCCTCTTATCAAATATATTCCGAGTATAATAAAATACCCTTGCCCATTTAAACGTTACAGTCTTGCAAAATTTAAATATGTAATTCATGCTCAATTGGCTTTAAAACAGAGATCAATTTAAATATAACCTCCTTCAAATTTCAAATTAATAATTAAGTAGTTCTGGTCTGTAAACACTTCCAATAATGTGAGTTAAATCATATATTAATATTATATTTTACTATATTTTTTGTTACTACTCATATGTTTGTATTACAAATAAATAGATATTAGGTTAGAGTAAATTCTTTATTTGGAGCACATTTAATAATATTTAATAATATTTATCTTTTTTTTTCATCTTAGCATTAGGCATATAATATAATTTTTGTTTTTAATTTTATATCAAGGTTTAGATGGTAGAATAGATAAGGATTTGGCCTTATCTGAATCTCGCCTTGTGGTTGAACACTATATATACATACACATATATTTATATTTTTACGTTTATTGTTATTGCTGTTACAAATGTGCTCAATAAAGGTTATTATTATTATTATTATTGTTATTTAAAAATTTTCACTGTTAATGTTTCCATGTGGGTCTTGATTACATTCTCACAAATTTCTAAGTCGCCATCGTTTTCTAATTCTGCCAACTGCACATCAACGGCGGCTGATTTACCTGAAATTTCGGTTACATCATCTTTCTCGCTTATTTTCTCGTCAATGTTTATAAATTCGTCAGGGTCGACGTCTTCGATTTTTGGGATACTCCTATACAGTTCAGCCATTACTGATAAGGGTAAATCGTCCTCTGATTCGAATTGATTACACTGGCGTAACTTGATACCTGCAGACTCCGCGGTCGCGGGGGCCCTGAGCCTAGTTTTCTTATTCTTTCATTCAATAAAAGGCAAGCAGAAAAAATTCTTGCTATTTTTATTTTTATCATAATAGGCTGCCCACGCAAAAGGCAAAGTAGTTTTGAATTGTAGGCCTCTAAAATCAAGCGACATGGATTGTTTTGTAATAATATCGCGCATAGGGTAATGAAACGTGTCGAATTTCCTGCAGTCGTAACGCTGATTTGAGTTGACTTAATACCGTCCATATTGCCAAAAGAATTCTATAATTTAACATGATCATTAAATGTTGGATTTATGGATTGTTTTGACGCCTCACGACATTAGCTGGGCCTGCATTTTTAAAGTGTCTGTACAAGAGAGAATTCACAGTCTAAAAATTGTCGAAAAATGGTGTCTATGTCCGTTTAAGAGAGTGTCCGTTTAATAGAGAAAATTTTATTAGTAAAGTTAATGCAAGCAAGTTGGTTCCCAACAAAATGTCCGTGCAAAAGAAGTGTCCGCTTATTAGAGGTGTCCGGTAAGGGAGATTTCACTGTATGTTCGAAACGGGGTTCTCAGCTTATGTGTTGACAAAAAATATATACCGCAACAGACTTGATGCCTAACCTGACATGATAATTCAATTTTCATCCATAAAGCCTAATATTAGGTATATCTGCGATAATAAAAAGCCATACCACTCATCCTATTAAAATTTATATTTAAAAGTCCTGTTTGAATAGGTTATTTTAAGAACGTTTGGGTTGATTTTGAAGTAACTTTTTGAAGCAAATAAATTTTATTTGAAATAATTGTCATTTTTGTTGCAAATAATCCATTTACAGAATGTTGCATTAAAACCATACTACTGAAACAAACCAGAGGTTCCACGATAAAAGTAAATATTAAAAAGGGTTTGACTTATCAAAAAGATTAAGAAACGCTGATCTAGATGAAATAGCAAACTTTTGAAGAAAATCGCATAACCGGAAGTATGGTGTTGACTCTTGTGATTTTTCAGTTTTTTTTCGATTTTTTCAAAAATGTTGCAATGATTTTTTTCAAACTTTACATTTTTTTTACATTTTTATGTGTATGGATGTGAGATAGGTGATTTTCCAGTTGAATAGCTCTAAAATGGGTTTCTCTTTTTTTTATTAACTCTTATTTTAAAAAGAACACCCGGTATATTATTACGTTTTTGAATTCAGCTTAAAATTTTAGAGAAAAAATTGTCTCTTCAACTAACACTCTATTTTTTACGATTTCTGTAGAATTTGTAATTTTTAACAAATGCTTTAAAAAAAAACCAAATTTTTGGCCAATTATAAGATCACTGTAAAGAAAGTTGTGTGCGTGTATTACACCAGATTTTTTCGCTAGTGTTCGGGTGGTATTAGTTATTTGCCTTTTACATCATTGTGCATATAAAAAATATTCCAAATGAATGCAACTTTATTGTGTGTGACAAAAATTTCTAAAGTTTATTTACAAAAAATTCGTTTGCATTGTATTATTATCCCAATATTACAAGTGGTTTGCACCAATTCAAATAACCAATCTGTTCACATTGAATAACACAAGCGGGCGCGCGTTGTAAAATCTGCAACGTGTGCATCCTTCAGCCTGTATTGATAAGAAATACGTCGCAATTAGTTTCAAAGGCCGTACTAACCGGATAACCTGCTGGTAGACAAAATAAAGATATAGATTTCAAGAAACAGTAGACGTCCGCAACGTTGCCAACAGTACAGGATCTCGCGTGAACCCGAGCGCCGTCTCAGAGAGCCACTAGGAACTACTCGTGTATAAAAATTCATAAAAAGTGACAAAACGAGATCCATGCAAAAATCTATATTTAGGCTTGTTTTGATACAGGG
>CALNHX010005813.1:0-100383 GCA_940337035.1 Agriotes lineatus | reverse complement strand
GAGATTTCGTTTATCTAAAAATGGGGTGCGTTTTGTACTAGAACATATTACTGATGAAATATCACATCCAACAGAAAGGTAAGTAATATATCCTACGTTCCACAAAATCGGTAGGTACCTATTGCATTAATAAAATTGCATTTTTTAGAAACCACGCCGTATCTGCAGAAACAATGTTATTTGTAACATTGCGGTATTATGCTACTGGCTCTTTTTTGCAAGTAATTGGTGACTTTACTGGTATAGACAAGGCAACAGCCAGCAGAATTGTCCATAGAGTGTCAAGAGCTATAGCTGGATTGCACAAAACCTTCATTCGAATGCCTGAAAGTGAAGAAGAAATGAAGACAAATAGCCTGCAGTTTTATAACATTGCTCGCTTCCCAAAATGTATCCGTGCATTGGATGGCACTCATATAAAAATTCCCTCGCCTGGAGGCGACCAAGCAGAAATATTTAGAAACCGAAAACAGTTCTTTTCATACAATGTGCAAATTGTATGTGATGCAAATACAAAAATACAAAACATTGTCTGTAGATGGCCAGGTTCATCACATGATAGCACAATTTTTAATAATTTGAACCTACAAGCAAAGTGTGAAAATGTCGATTTCCGTAATTATGTACTAGTTGGAGACAGCGGATATGGTATTCGACCGTTTTTGATTACACCTTTGGCAAACCCAGCAACTCCAGCTGAGCAGCTTTTTAATGAATCCCAAATAAGAACGAGAAACCCAGTAGAAAGATGTATCGGTATCTGGAAAAGGCGGTTTCCCATTTTGTCATTTGGAGTTCGATGCAAGTTTGAAAGAGTCGAGGCAATTGTTGTTGCTACGGCTGTATTACATAACATTGCTAAACTTTTAAAAGAAGGAATGCCCCAACTGGAACATGAAGAAGTAGCAGCAATTGAAGCCATTAATATGGAAGTCGATGGCGTGCTTGAGGACAACGCAAGAGGAGTTAATAATTCTACAAGATATCAATTAATTCATGAATATTTTAATAATTTATAACATAATTTTGTAACAATAAAATTTAATAAAATAATAATCAGATAATTATTTTAATCAAATACGAATTACATTTAAACTTTGTACATTAGATGGACCGTAGTCAACCTTTCAAACATCATGTTTTGATTTTAAAATTCGCATTTTTTCAGCGTGCAGTTTGTTACGGTGCAAATTTTCCAGCTTTACAGTGATGCATTTTGGTTGCAGTCCTTTTTGCCTGGTCAGTTTAAATTTCAAATTAAATTTGATATCTCGCGCGCCGAGCTCCGGCTGTCTTGGGGCGTTATCTTCAACCAGAATTGTGGAATTCTCGAAGCGATGGCATTTTAAGTTTTCACGCTAGCAGGTGGTGATCGATTAATATTACAGCCAGTATTTACGGTTGTCAATTTTTGGATTTGTGAATCGATGCCGCAATTAAGATCTATATGATTTATACTAAATAGATTTTACCCGTATGGGGATCTTTGGCGTGAAAATACAGCGCGATAACACCAAGGTATGAACTGTTTTATTGTGACCTCTTTTACATTACTGCATTTAATGCGCTTTTTTCCAATTCCAAGAAAAAGTCGTGCAGCAGGTCTGGTAGCAGCCTTTTTGGATCAACTACAGCTACCTCTTCCGGATCAGCACATTCGGGTCCTCAATGAGCACAGTCTACAGTGGAGTTTTAAATTTTTTCGGATTTATAATATGTACAAATTACCTATGTTATATATTTAAATACAATTTTAATATATTTTTACGCTACATTGCATTATTTTAATGACCTTGACGACAAATATAAACCAAGAGTTCAAGCAAATGCTTTAAGGGCCGATTGTACAAGAGAAGCTCAGGTGTGGTTCAGGCTTGAACCAGCCCTGAACCAAGGAGGTCACAAAAATTGCGTTGTACAACTGCAGCTTAGCGCCGTCATCCGGTTCAAGAGCAGTTTAATTCTGAGCTGCCAAAATTGGCGGTTTAAGCCTGAGTTCAGAGAAACAACCTCATTTCGATTATTGTGTTGTGTTGCGTGCACTAGTACACACCATTACGTATATACTTTGACATGGATTTTGAAGATTTGCTGGAGGAATTGACTGATGATGACATGTTGGACCTAATTCGTATGAATGCAAATTTAAGAGCACCAAAAAATTATCGGCCTTGAGATAATCACTTCGAAATGTGGACTGATCTGAAATTTATGCAGAGATTTCGTTTATCTAAAAATGGGGTGCGTTTTGTACTAGAACATATTACTGATGAAATATCACATCCAACAGAAAGGTAAGTAATATATCCTACATTCCACAAAATCGGTAGGTACCTATTGCATTAATAAAATTGCATTTTTTAGAAACCACGCCGTATCTGCAGAAACAATGTTATTTGTAACATTGCGGTATTATGCTACTGGCTCTTTTTTGCAAGTAATTGGTGACTTTACTGGTATAGACAAGGCAACAGCCAGCAGAATTGTCCATAGAGTGTCAAGAGCTATAGCTGGATTGCACAAAACCTTCATTCGAATGCCTGAAAGTGAAGAAGAAATGAAGACAAATAGCCTGCAGTTTTATAACATTGCTCGCTTCCCAAAATGTATCCGTGCATTGGATGGCACTCATATAAAAATTCCCTCGCCTGGAGGCGACCAAGCAGAAATATTTAGAAACCGAAAACAGTTCTTTTCATACAATGTGCAAATTGTATGTGATGCAAATACAAAAATACAAAACATTGTCTGTAGATGGCCAGGTTCATCACATGATAGCACAATTTTTAATAATTTGAACCTACAAGCAAAGTGTGAAAATGTCGATTTCCGTAATTATGTACTAGTTGGAGACAGCGGATATGGTATTCGACCGTTTTTGATTACACCTTTGGCAAACCCAGCAACTCCAGCTGAGCAGCTTTTTAATGAATCCCAAATAAGAACGAGAAACCCAGTAGAAAGATGTATCGGTATCTGGAAAAGGCGGTTTCCCATTTTGTCATTTGGAGTTCGATGCAAGTTTGAAAGAGTCGAGGCAATTGTTGTTGCTACGGCTGTATTACATAACATTGCTAAACTTTTAAAAGAAGGAATGCCCCAACTGGAACATGAAGAAGTAGCAGCAATTGAAGCCATTAATATGGAAGTCGATGGCGTGCTTGAGGACAACGCAAGAGGAGTTAATAATTCTACAAGATATCAATTAATTCATGAATATTTTAATAATTTATAACATAATTTTGTAACAATAAAATTTAATAAAATAATAATCAGATAATTATTTTAATCAAATACGAATTACATTTAAACTTTGTACATTAGATGGACCGTAGTCAACCTTTCAAACATCATGTTTTGATTTTAAAATTCGCATTTTTTCAGCGTGCAGTTTGTTACGGTGCAAATTTTCCAGCTTTACAGTGATGCATTTTGGTTGCAGTCCTTTTTGCCTGGTCAGTTTAAATTTCAAATTAAATTTGATATCTCGCGCGCCGAGCTCCGGCTGTCTTGGGGCGTTATCTTCAACCAGAATTGTGGAATTCTCGAAGCGATGGCATTTTAAGTTTTCACGCTAGCAGGTGGTGATCGATTAATATTACAGCCAGTATTTACGGTTGTCAATTTTTGGATTTGTGAATCGATGCCGCAATTAAGATCTATATGATTTATACTAAATAGATTTTACCCGTATGGGGATCTTTGGCGTGAAAATACAGCGCGATAACACCAAGGTATGAACTGTTTTATTGTGACCTCTTTTACATTACTGCATTTAATGCGCTTTTTTCCAATTCCAAGAAAAAGTCGTGCAGCAGGTCTGGTAGCAGCCTTTTTGGATCAACTACAGCTACCTCTTCCGGATCAGCACATTCGGGTCCTCAATGAGCACAGTCTACAGTGGAGTTTTAAATTTTTTCGGATTTATAATATGTACAAATTACCTATGTTATATATTTAAATACAATTTTAATATATTTTTACGCTACATTGCATTATTTTAATGACCTTGACGACAAATATAAACCAAGAGTTCAAGCAAATGCTTTAAGGGCCGATTGTACAAGAGAAGCTCAGGTGTGGTTCAGGCTTGAACCAGCCCTGAACCAAGGAGGTCACAAAAATTGCGTTGTACAACTGCAGCTTAGCGCCGTCATCCGGTTCAAGAGCAGTTTAATTCTGAGCTGCCAAAATTGGCGGTTTAAGCCTGAGTTCAGAGAAACAACCTCATTTCGATTATTGTGTTGTGTTGCGTGCACTAGTACACACCATTACGTATATACTTTGACATGGATTTTGAAGATTTGCTGGAGGAATTGACTGATGATGACATGTTGGACCTAATTCGTATGAATGCAAATTTAAGAGCACCAAAAAATTATCGGCCTTGAGATAATCACTTCGAAATGTGGACTGATCTGAAATTTATGCAGAGATTTCGTTTATCTAAAAATGGGGTGCGTTTTGTACTAGAACATATTACTGATGAAATATCACATCCAACAGAAAGGTAAGTAATATATCCTACATTCCACAAAATCGGTAGGTACCTATTGCATTAATAAAATTGCATTTTTTAGAAACCACGCCGTATCTGCAGAAACAATGTTATTTGTAACATTGCGGTATTATGCTACTGGCTCTTTTTTGCAAGTAATTGGTGACTTTACTGGTATAGACAAGGCAACAGCCAGCAGAATTGTCCATAGAGTGTCAAGAGCTATAGCTGGATTGCACAAAACCTTCATTCGAATGCCTGAAAGTGAAGAAGAAATGAAGACAAATAGCCTGCAGTTTTATAACATTGCTCGCTTCCCAAAATGTATCCGTGCATTGGATGGCACTCATATAAAAATTCCCTCGCCTGGAGGCGACCAAGCAGAAATATTTAGAAACCGAAAACAGTTCTTTTCATACAATGTGCAAATTGTATGTGATGCAAATACAAAAATACAAAACATTGTCTGTAGATGGCCAGGTTCATCACATGATAGCACAATTTTTAATAATTTGAACCTACAAGCAAAGTGTGAAAATGTCGATTTCCGTAATTATGTACTAGTTGGAGACAGCGGATATGGTATTCGACCGTTTTTGATTACACCTTTGGCAAACCCAGCAACTCCAGCTGAGCAGCTTTTTAATGAATCCCAAATAAGAACGAGAAACCCAGTAGAAAGATGTATCGGTATCTGGAAAAGGCGGTTTCCCATTTTGTCATTTGGAGTTCGATGCAAGTTTGAAAGAGTCGAGGCAATTGTTGTTGCTACGGCTGTATTACATAACATTGCTAAACTTTTAAAAGAAGGAATGCCCCAACTGGAACATGAAGAAGTAGCAGCAATTGAAGCCATTAATATGGAAGTCGATGGCGTGCTTGAGGACAACGCAAGAGGAGTTAATAATTCTACAAGATATCAATTAATTCATGAATATTTTAATAATTTATAACATAATTTTGTAACAATAAAATTTAATAAAATAATAATCAGATAATTATTTTAATCAAATACGAATTACATTTAAACTTTGTACATTAGATGGACCGTAGTCAACCTTTCAAACATCATGTTTTGATTTTAAAATTCGCATTTTTTCAGCGTGCAGTTTGTTACGGTGCAAATTTTCCAGCTTTACAGTGATGCATTTTGGTTGCAGTCCTTTTTGCCTGGTCAGTTTAAATTTCAAATTAAATTTGATATCTCGCGCGCCGAGCTCCGGCTGTCTTGGGGCGTTATCTTCAACCAGAATTGTGGAATTCTCGAAGCGATGGCATTTTAAGTTTTCACGCTAGCAGGTGGTGATCGATTAATATTACAGCCAGTATTTACGGTTGTCAATTTTTGGATTTGTGAATCGATGCCGCAATTAAGATCTATATGATTTATACTAAATAGATTTTACCCGTATGGGGATCTTTGGCGTGAAAATACAGCGCGATAACACCAAGGTATGAACTGTTTTATTGTGACCTCTTTTACATTACTGCATTTAATGCGCTTTTTTCCAATTCCAAGAAAAAGTCGTGCAGCAGGTCTGGTAGCAGCCTTTTTGGATCAACTACAGCTACCTCTTCCGGATCAGCACATTCGGGTCCTCAATGAGCACAGTCTACAGTGGAGTTTTAAATTTTTTCGGATTTATAATATGTACAAATTACCTATGTTATATATTTAAATACAATTTTAATATATTTTTACGCTACATTGCATTATTTTAATGACCTTGACGACAAATATAAACCAAGAGTTCAAGCAAATGCTTTAAGGGCCGATTGTACAAGAGAAGCTCAGGTGTGGTTCAGGCTTGAACCAGCCCTGAACCAAGGAGGTCACAAAAATTGCGTTGTACAACTGCAGCTTAGCGCCGTCATCCGGTTCAAGAGCAGTTTAATTCTGAGCTGCCAAAATTGGCGGTTTAAGCCTGAGTTCAGAGAAACAACCTCATTTCGATTATTGTGTTGTGTTGCGTGCACTAGTACACACCATTACGTATATACTTTGACATGGATTTTGAAGATTTGCTGGAGGAATTGACTGATGATGACATGTTGGACCTAATTCGTATGAATGCAAATTTAAGAGCACCAAAAAATTATCGGCCTTGAGATAATCACTTCGAAATGTGGACTGATCTGAAATTTATGCAGAGATTTCGTTTATCTAAAAATGGGGTGCGTTTTGTACTAGAACATATTACTGATGAAATATCACATCCAACAGAAAGGTAAGTAATATATCCTACATTCCACAAAATCGGTAGGTACCTATTGCATTAATAAAATTGCATTTTTTAGAAACCACGCCGTATCTGCAGAAACAATGTTATTTGTAACATTGCGGTATTATGCTACTGGCTCTTTTTTGCAAGTAATTGGTGACTTTACTGGTATAGACAAGGCAACAGCCAGCAGAATTGTCCATAGAGTGTCAAGAGCTATAGCTGGATTGCACAAAACCTTCATTCGAATGCCTGAAAGTGAAGAAGAAATGAAGACAAATAGCCTGCAGTTTTATAACATTGCTCGCTTCCCAAAATGTATCCGTGCATTGGATGGCACTCATATAAAAATTCCCTCGCCTGGAGGCGACCAAGCAGAAATATTTAGAAACCGAAAACAGTTCTTTTCATACAATGTGCAAATTGTATGTGATGCAAATACAAAAATACAAAACATTGTCTGTAGATGGCCAGGTTCATCACATGATAGCACAATTTTTAATAATTTGAACCTACAAGCAAAGTGTGAAAATGTCGATTTCCGTAATTATGTACTAGTTGGAGACAGCGGATATGGTATTCGACCGTTTTTGATTACACCTTTGGCAAACCCAGCAACTCCAGCTGAGCAGCTTTTTAATGAATCCCAAATAAGAACGAGAAACCCAGTAGAAAGATGTATCGGTATCTGGAAAAGGCGGTTTCCCATTTTGTCATTTGGAGTTCGATGCAAGTTTGAAAGAGTCGAGGCAATTGTTGTTGCTACGGCTGTATTACATAACATTGCTAAACTTTTAAAAGAAGGAATGCCCCAACTGGAACATGAAGAAGTAGCAGCAATTGAAGCCATTAATATGGAAGTCGATGGCGTGCTTGAGGACAACGCAAGAGGAGTTAATAATTCTACAAGATATCAATTAATTCATGAATATTTTAATAATTTATAACATAATTTTGTAACAATAAAATTTAATAAAATAATAATCAGATAATTATTTTAATCAAATACGAATTACATTTAAACTTTGTACATTAGATGGACCGTAGTCAACCTTTCAAACATCATGTTTTGATTTTAAAATTCGCATTTTTTCAGCGTGCAGTTTGTTACGGTGCAAATTTTCCAGCTTTACAGTGATGCATTTTGGTTGCAGTCCTTTTTGCCTGGTCAGTTTAAATTTCAAATTAAATTTGATATCTCGCGCGCCGAGCTCCGGCTGTCTTGGGGCGTTATCTTCAACCAGAATTGTGGAATTCTCGAAGCGATGGCATTTTAAGTTTTCACGCTAGCAGGTGGTGATCGATTAATATTACAGCCAGTATTTACGGTTGTCAATTTTTGGATTTGTGAATCGATGCCGCAATTAAGATCTATATGATTTATACTAAATAGATTTTACCCGTATGGGGATCTTTGGCGTGAAAATACAGCGCGATAACACCAAGGTATGAACTGTTTTATTGTGACCTCTTTTACATTACTGCATTTAATGCGCTTTTTTCCAATTCCAAGAAAAAGTCGTGCAGCAGGTCTGGTAGCAGCCTTTTTGGATCAACTACAGCTACCTCTTCCGGATCAGCACATTCGGGTCCTCAATGAGCACAGTCTACAGTGGAGTTTTAAATTTTTTCGGATTTATAATATGTACAAATTACCTATGTTATATATTTAAATACAATTTTAATATATTTTTACGCTACATTGCATTATTTTAATGACCTTGACGACAAATATAAACCAAGAGTTCAAGCAAATGCTTTAAGGGCCGATTGTACAAGAGAAGCTCAGGTGTGGTTCAGGCTTGAACCAGCCCTGAACCAAGGAGGTCACAAAAATTGCGTTGTACAACTGCAGCTTAGCGCCGTCATCCGGTTCAAGAGCAGTTTAATTCTGAGCTGCCAAAATTGGCGGTTTAAGCCTGAGTTCAGAGAAACAACCTCATTTCGATTATTGTGTTGTGTTGCGTGCACTAGTACACACCATTACGTATATACTTTGACATGGATTTTGAAGATTTGCTGGAGGAATTGACTGATGATGACATGTTGGACCTAATTCGTATGAATGCAAATTTAAGAGCACCAAAAAATTATCGGCCTTGAGATAATCACTTCGAAATGTGGACTGATCTGAAATTTATGCAGAGATTTCGTTTATCTAAAAATGGGGTGCGTTTTGTACTAGAACATATTACTGATGAAATATCACATCCAACAGAAAGGTAAGTAATATATCCTACGTTCCACAAAATCGGTAGGTACCTATTGCATTAATAAAATTGCATTTTTTAGAAACCACGCCGTATCTGCAGAAACAATGTTATTTGTAACATTGCGGTATTATGCTACTGGCTCTTTTTTGCAAGTAATTGGTGACTTTACTGGTATAGACAAGGCAACAGCCAGCAGAATTGTCCATAGAGTGTCAAGAGCTATAGCTGGATTGCACAAAACCTTCATTCGAATGCCTGAAAGTGAAGAAGAAATGAAGACAAATAGCCTGCAGTTTTATAACATTGCTCGCTTCCCAAAATGTATCCGTGCATTGGATGGCACTCATATAAAAATTCCCTCGCCTGGAGGCGACCAAGCAGAAATATTTAGAAACCGAAAACAGTTCTTTTCATACAATGTGCAAATTGTATGTGATGCAAATACAAAAATACAAAACATTGTCTGTAGATGGCCAGGTTCATCACATGATAGCACAATTTTTAATAATTTGAACCTACAAGCAAAGTGTGAAAATGTCGATTTCCGTAATTATGTACTAGTTGGAGACAGCGGATATGGTATTCGACCGTTTTTGATTACACCTTTGGCAAACCCAGCAACTCCAGCTGAGCAGCTTTTTAATGAATCCCAAATAAGAACGAGAAACCCAGTAGAAAGATGTATCGGTATCTGGAAAAGGCGGTTTCCCATTTTGTCATTTGGAGTTCGATGCAAGTTTGAAAGAGTCGAGGCAATTGTTGTTGCTACGGCTGTATTACATAACATTGCTAAACTTTTAAAAGAAGGAATGCCCCAACTGGAACATGAAGAAGTAGCAGCAATTGAAGCCATTAATATGGAAGTCGATGGCGTGCTTGAGGACAACGCAAGAGGAGTTAATAATTCTACAAGATATCAATTAATTCATGAATATTTTAATAATTTATAACATAATTTTGTAACAATAAAATTTAATAAAATAATAATCAGATAATTATTTTAATCAAATACGAATTACATTTAAACTTTGTACATTAGATGGACCGTAGTCAACCTTTCAAACATCATGTTTTGATTTTAAAATTCGCATTTTTTCAGCGTGCAGTTTGTTACGGTGCAAATTTTCCAGCTTTACAGTGATGCATTTTGGTTGCAGTCCTTTTTGCCTGGTCAGTTTAAATTTCAAATTAAATTTGATATCTCGCGCGCCGAGCTCCGGCTGTCTTGGGGCGTTATCTTCAACCAGAATTGTGGAATTCTCGAAGCGATGGCATTTTAAGTTTTCACGCTAGCAGGTGGTGATCGATTAATATTACAGCCAGTATTTACGGTTGTCAATTTTTGGATTTGTGAATCGATGCCGCAATTAAGATCTATATGATTTATACTAAATAGATTTTACCCGTATGGGGATCTTTGGCGTGAAAATACAGCGCGATAACACCAAGGTATGAACTGTTTTATTGTGACCTCTTTTACATTACTGCATTTAATGCGCTTTTTTCCAATTCTTATTTCTATCGTATTTTGTAGCGCTTTTAGTAAGGGGCTCCATACGCCCTAATAATCTTCTCTAACCGCAATATTCGAGGAAATACAGACTGATTAGTAGTGAGAGGAAACAAAAACTTCATACAGCTGTTAGGAACCTTGTAACCACATGGCAAATCAGTTCCTTGTTCCTGTAGAATCTCACTGTTGCACCCTTAAGAAGGAAGTTGTTGGAAATCCGTGCACCCCAGGGCGATGCAGTTCTTCGTCCCATAACATTCCATCGATGCAGAATTGTTACTGGTGCTATTGGACTGAATGCTGAGATTCTGCGATATTAAGGTCGTGCACTCAATTTATAATAATATGCTTAATTATAAATCTCCTAAATCTAATTTGATTTGATGAAAAATAATTCATTAACGGGAAGTTTTCTACTGATCTAATGAAAAGCAGGGTACTTTGCCTGCAGCTAGCTTCATGTATTGAATTGTTTTGCCAGTTCGCCTTCTTTAGCAGAAAGCTTCCTCGTCCCCGTGCAATCTTGCACCGGTTATTGTTGTGTGCCCGATGTCACTTATTTAAATTAATTGCACATTTTACGGTATTGACATCACTTGAGGTACGCAGCTTAATGAAACAGAATTTAATTTGCACTAAAGTTAACAATGTGTTTCTTTTATTAGAAAATATACGTACCATTTTATTAGAACTGTGATCGGGCTAGAAAACAAGATCTTGTGTTCTTTAGTTAGAGAGACGTCGTACTGTTTTCATGCTACTGGTAATACACCATACATAAGTTTTATTCCCATTATCATAGTGCGATCGCGCACCTGACGTTCTCTGGCTACCCTGCCCTAGGTGTTATTTAATACTATTTCCCAAATGTGTGTTAATGCTAAATATGATTTTGAAACTAGATTGATTTGACAATTCATAGTTTATGTATTTGGAAATTGTAAGTGAACTTAATCACAGAAGGGCATACATTTCACACAAAAGAAATAACTAACGAATGGTTGTTTAATTTAAATTCTAGTTTTGCGAGAACACTTGGTTCTTTTTTTTTTTATTAAACCTTCGGCATATCTAGTCGTATTTATACTTATATGGCTTCGTATTTTGGAATATTGCCGGTTTAGTACTTGAACGTTGGGTTACTTATTATTACATCGTATATAATATTTTGAGCTTATTGTATTTTGATGCTTCTACAAATATAGTTGTACTATTTTCTTGAATTCTAATAGAGCCTTGGTACTTAAGCTTATGTCTATTTGGTTTTTAATGGTTTTACCTTTCTTTTGGTATCACGATTCTTCCGACGCACAAATCTACGTTATTGCCTTTCTAATTTGGGGCATACTAGGAAAAGGTGTCGACGTAATAGGCAGTCAGCAACAAATTAGTGGCGCTCATTTTCGATCTTGGCATTCGAGCGAGGACTGTACACGGCACCTCCACTGACCCTAGCCTGGGTAACCGCCTACGACACTGTATCCTGAAGAATCGGAGGGCAACGCTAACAAATGGTTGCGTTCATCACCTGGCAAGCCCAGCCGTTTATTTTAAGCTGACAAGTTTGGCGCCCAACGTGGGGCCCTTTATTCTTTGTGGTTACAGTTATATTTGTCAAGCATTTTTCCCCCTCTTATATGGTTGCAACTATATTTTCCGTTTGGTTTCGGCTAGTAATCTTTTTAGATTTTTAAAATATTTTTAGCTATTTAGGACCTTCCTTGTGTGGGTAATTGATTCCCCACCTACGCTATTTTGATTTCGTCGTTTCATATGTATTGGCATTATTGTATGCGCATATTGTTGTAATACTTAGCCTACGTTATAGGTTCATTTGGTAGATATCGGTATATTTTATTTGCTTATTTTCTTTATATAATATTACTACGTAGGCGTCAATTTGCAAAATTGTTACGCTCATCATGGATCCTAATCGACTTTTAGGGGATGAACTCTCGTATGAATTAGCCGTTCGAGGAGTCGCTATTGGAAATACGGTGGCGGAGAAACGTACCCTGTTTAGAAATTGTCTACGGGCCGAGCGATCATCAAATCCACCTTCGTACCCAGAAATACAGTTAGATGCAATTAATGAATTAGACATTTGCGGGAGGAAGTTAGTAGAGTTGGCGTCTTCTATTCAATGTTTTGATCCTAGTAACGCCAAATATGAAACATTACGACTGCGTTCTCGATTGTTACACCTTCACGGACGACTATCTCGGATAAGCACGCACGATTCCGAACAGCAACAGTCACAATTGAACCGATTAGTTTCTGATTGCAACGAGTTGTTTGTTGCGCTTGACGCAGCTGCTCGAGAGTATGACTCTGAGCTGATGGATGCGCCTGATATAGAGGCACACCGTTCTTTGATTGATGCACCAATTCCCTTGCTGCCATCGGTTAGTCATTTAGGTGTTCATCCGACAACTCAACAACCCTTAATTGATATTGAACCTACTATTACATATAATGATTTTGCGAGGACTACCTCTGCTCCAAACGAGCAATATCAGCATTTTTCGTCACCTGTACATCATAACCTTGAAGATGAACCACCGGCATTTTCTGAGAGGCTTCGTGCCGTTACGTTATGCGAACCTGATGCATATCAACCGCTAGATCATCATGCTGCACCAGATAATTCTTCCATGTCGCGTCGTCGACCTAGTGATCGATTCGAGTTTAGACCAATGCCGCAACCATCTGCACGTGAGCGGGTTCCCATGTTTAATCAAAGTGTGCGTCAGCAACCTACGCGCAGTTTTACCTATCCTCAAGTACATAAATGGGGCATCACATACGACGGGAAGTCAGGGTTGTCAAACTTTTTGCAACGAGTGGAGGAACTGCGCATTGCACGCGGTGTCTCAAAAGATCAGTTGTTTATGGCTTCAGTCGAACTGTTCCGCGATCAAGCTCTTACATGGTATCGCGCCAATAGTAAAGATGTACATGGTTGGGATGAGTTAGTAAAACAGTTACAAACTGCATTTTTGCCGTGTGATTATGAGTCAGACCTATGGGAGGAAATTCGTTGTAGGACTCAGGGTGCTGATGAGAAGGTCGTAGTTTTTATAG
This sequence comes from Agriotes lineatus, assembly GCA_940337035.1. Classification (NCBI taxonomy): domain Eukaryota; kingdom Metazoa; phylum Arthropoda; class Insecta; order Coleoptera; family Elateridae; genus Agriotes; species Agriotes lineatus. Next base: position 86,853 of record CALNHX010005813.1, on the reverse strand, counting down.
CTGCAATGGAGGGTCTATTTAGTCGTCTTCCTTATCTTCCAAGCGAAGTGACGCGACTAACCATAATACGTCGTAATTTGCTGCCTTATTTACAGACGCAGTTAGCCTTACAGAGCGTATTCACACTAAGTGAACTAACGCGAGTCTGTCAACTTGCGGAAGACACTCACATACGAGCCACGCGTTTCCGTCCGCCACCAACTAATGTAAACCATATCTTGGAACCTGACTTAGCGTATCAGAAACCGCGCTCCCCTTATCGCGTGTCGGCCATCGACAAACCAGTAACGTCTCCACCAATAGTAGAACCTGTAGCAGCCGTTACTGAATTTACGTCTACCGCGACGCCGCGTAGAGTCACGTGCTATAATTGCAACCAGCCAGGTCACACATGCAGGAATTGTATCAAACCTCAGGTGAAACGATGCTTTCGATGTGGTCTCGCAGATTATACAACTCTTACTTGTCCTCAGTGTTCGGGAAACGCACGAAGGAACCATTAACTAGCCGATTAATGCGTTCTACTCTCCATACGGCTACGATCTCGTCCACGTACTCAGAACCCTTGTCAGTCACAGAGAAAGCGCAGCTCGATTTTATACTTTCTAGCGCTGAAGGCGATGAACGTCCTTATCTTCCACTATCTATCTACGGCATTCGTATGTTGGGACTTTTGGACTCGGGAGCGTCAAGAACTATTGTGGGTGAACAGGGTTGGAAAATTTTGAAACCCCTCTGTAAATTAAATACTTCGCGAGTCACTACTTGTACGGTTGCTAATGGCCAAGAATGCAAGGTTTTAGGGACGATTTCTGTTCCGATTCGTCTTAAAGACCAAGTTCGAATTTTTGAGATTCTGGTAATGCCCACTTTATCACACACATTAATTTTGGGGGCTGATTTTTGGAAGGGCATGGGAGTCATCCCTAATTTACGACGAGGTGAATGGAAATTTGCTACTTCACCCGATAACGTCTTTATAGACGCAATACGCTCTGCTAGCGATCTTAGTGACGCCCAGAGCAATGAACTAGAGAATCTCATTAAGTCAGCCTTTCCTGCTTCTTCATCTGGTAAGCTCGGCTGCACTAGCTTGGTCGAACATGTTATAACTACCTCCTCTCCACCTATTAAACAGAGGTATTATCCCCTCTCACCAGCTCTTCAAGCTCAAGTAGATGAGGAACTCAAGAAAATGCTCGCCGATGACATCATAGAGCCTTCTAACTCACCGTGGGCTTCTCCTATAGTTATGATACGCAAGAAAGATAACTCGTACCGATTTTGCGTAGACTACCGCCGATTGAATGAGGTCAGTGATCGAGATGCTTATCCTATCCCTTATGTTTCTAACACTCTTGATAAGCTCCGAGATGCTAGTTATCTAACCACATTAGACGTCAAGTCGGCGTATTGGCAAATTAAAATGGCCGATGCTTCTCGCCCTTTGACGGCCTTTACAATACCTAATCGCGGATTATATCAATTTAAAAGGATGCCGTTTGGGTTGCATACGGCTCCGGCAACTTGGCAACGGCTGATCGACCGAGTGATAGGTGTCGATTTGGAACCACATGTATTTTCATACTTAGATGACATAATCATCTGCACGTCTACGTTTGAACAGCATATTCGTGTGCTCAGAGAAGTTCTTAAACGATTGACTAATGCAGGACTCACCCTAAGCAAGGACAAGTGCCACTTTTGCAAACCTGAGTTAAAATATTTAGGGTATGTAGTCAACTCCCGCGGGCTTTTGGTTGACCCAGAAAAAGTTGAAGCTATTATTCGTATCCCCATTCCGACAACTGTAGCGGAGGTAAGAAGGGTTCTTGGAATGGCATCATGGTATAGACGTTTTGTACCGAACTTTTCCACCGTCGTTGCGCCATTAACAGAACTTTTGCGTAAGAATAAGAAATTCGTCTGGAATCATGCTTGCGAGCAAGCTTTTAACACCATCAAGAATAATCTGATATCCGCTCCGGTGCTTACCTGTCCCGATTTCAGTCTTCCCTTTTCAGTTCAAACTGATGCTTCTGGTTTTGGACTTGGCGCGGTATTAACTCAAAAACACCCTGATGGCGAACGAGTTATATGTTACATTAGCCGCTCTTTGACTCCTCAAGAACGAAACTATAGTACCACTGAGCGCGAATGTCTCGCAGTCCTGTTCGCAATCGAAAAGCTACGACCGTATCTGGAGGGCACTACGTTCGAAGTCATTACCGATCACTACAGCCTCAAGTGGCTGCAAACCATAAAGTCCCCATCAGGCCGAATAGCTAGATGGTTACTACGTTTACAAGCTTTCGATTTTACTGTCGTGCACCGACCTGGAGCTGAAAATATCTTACCCGACGCTCTATCTCGATCGGTTCCTGTGATAGATGTTATTAAAGCTGAACCTGCAGTCTCCACTGACAAATGGTTTACTGGTATGTTGTCCAGTGTTCGAAATAAACCGCACAAATTTCCCCAATGGCGTATCGTGGGTTCGAAGCTATACAAACATGTGCCGTTGTCTCATCCTGATTTAACATCTGTACGCGATAGTTGGAAGCAAGTGGTTCCCAAGGATCAGCGAGCCGATGTGTTAAGGGAAAACCACGACGAACCAACTTCAGGACATCTTGGGGTTTTTAAGACGGTGAACCGCATTGCCCAGAAATTTTATTGGCCTAAAATGCGCTCGGATGTGGCTACTTATATTCGCCACTGCAAGGTATGTCTGGCTACCAAACCTGAACAAAAAGCCCCGATTGGTTTGATGGGTGGTCATTCAAAAATTGACAGACCCTGGCAAGTTATCTGCACAGATATTATGGGACCCTTGCCTAGATCTACGCAAGGCTACAAGTACATATTGGTGGTCACAGATCTTTTCAGCAAGTTTTCATTAATGTTTCCTATGCGCAATGCTACTGCATCGCGAGTGGCTAAACACATCGAGGATGACGTCTTTCTTTTATTTGGAGTTCCAGAGAGGATCGTCTGCGATAATGGTGTGCAGTTTCGCAGCCGGCAATTTCAACGGCTCACTAGCACATATAATTCCAGAATTTCATATACAGCATATTATCATCCTCAGGCGAATCCTACTGAGAGGGTAAATCGAGTAGTGAAGACCATGCTGACGGCCTATGTCTCGAAAAATCACCAGAGCTGGGACAAGTACTTAGCGAAGGTTGCGTGCGCCTTGCGTACCGCAAAACATGAAGCAACTGGCCATACGCCTTACTTTATCAATTTTGGCACCGAAATGGTCGTGAAACCAACGCAGACTAGACCTCTGAACGAGGAATTGTCCTTCGATCGAGATAAAGATTTGCATCTACGTGCGCAGGCATTTGAGAAGTTGTTTGATGAAATTAAAACTCGTCTACAACACGCATATGAGTTGTCCAAGAAACAGTATAATCTTCGGAAACGTCCTACTTCCTTTCAAATCGGTGATATTGTTTGGCGTCGGAACTTTGTCCTCTCGGACGCCGCTAATAAATTTACGGCCAAGCTTGCTCTCAAATTTGTAGGTCCTTTCGAGATACACAAAAAATTATCTGCCTATGTGTATCAACTTAAAGATCCAGATGGCAAGGTGATCCAAGGTTCCTGGCATGCCAAAGACCTCAAGGTGGCCCCTGTCAATGATGCGTAGTGGCTATTATAGTAGGAAGCAGTACCGTTCTTCTACCTGTTCTGGTTTTGCTGCCATCTTCTTTGTTAGTTTTTTTGTTTAGTAGGCTTGTTCCCCAGTCCTACTTTTAGACGGCTGGTTCAACTTAGGTTAAGTAATTCATTGAAGGGAGTATGGTTTGGTGTTGTTGGATCTTTTTGCCACTTGGCTGACCTTCGTGGCGCCTCTCTGGCCTCTTCATAGGAGTCTACTCGTTTTCTTTTTTTTAACCTCTCTCCGTTGGAGAGGTCTACAGTGTAGTGGGGGGGGGATTGTTACGGTGCAAATTTTCCAGCTTTACAGTGATGCATTTTGGTTGCAGTCCTTTTTGCCTGGTCAGTTTAAATTTCAAATTAAATTTGATATCTCGCGCGCCGAGCTCCGGCTGTCTTGGGGCGTTATCTTCAACCAGAATTGTGGAATTCTCGAAGCGATGGCATTTTAAGTTTTCACGCTAGCAGGTGGTGATCGATTAATATTACAGCCAGTATTTACGGTTGTCAATTTTTGGATTTGTGAATCGATGCCGCAATTAAGATCTATATGATTTATACTAAATAGATTTTACCCGTATGGGGATCTTTGGCGTGAAAATACAGCGCGATAACACCAAGGTATGAACTGTTTTATTGTGACCTCTTTTACATTACTGCATTTAATGCGCTTTTTTCCAATTCTTATTTCTATCGTATTTTGTAGCGCTTTTAGTAAGGGGCTCCATACGCCCTAATAATCTTCTCTAACCGCAATATTCGAGGAAATACAGACTGATTAGTTGTGAGAGGAAACAAAAACTTCATACAGCTGTTAGGAACCTTGTAACCACATGGCAAATCAGTTCCTTGTTCCTGTAGAATCTCACTGTTGCACCCTTAAGAAGGAAGTTGTTGGAAATCCGTGCACCCCAGGGCGATGCAGTTCTTCGTCCCATAACATTCCATCGATGCAGAATTGTTACTGGTGCTATTGGACTGAATGCTGAGATTCTGCGATATTAAGGTCGTGCACTCAATTTATAATAATATGCTTAATTATAAATCTCCTAAATCTAATTTGATTTGATGAAAAATAATTCATTAACGGGAAGTTTTCTACTGATCTAATGAAAAGCAGGGTACTTTGCCTGCAGCTAGCTTCATGTATTGAATTGTTTTGCCAGTTCGCCTTCTTTAGCAGAAAGCTTCCTCGTCCCCGTGCAATCTTGCACCGGTTATTGTTGTGTGCCCGATGTCACTTATTTAAATTAATTGCACATTTTACGGTATTGACATCACTTGAGGTACGCAGCTTAATGAAACAGAATTTAATTTGCACTAAAGTTAACAATGTATTTCTTTTATTAGAAAATATACGTACCATTTTATTAGAACTGTGATCGGGCTAGAAAACAAGATCTTGTGTTCTTTAGTTAGAGAGACGTCGTACTGTTTTCATGCTACTGGTAATACACCATACATAAGTTTTATTCCCATTATCATAGTGCGATCGCGCACCTGACGTTCTCTGGCTACCCTGCCCTAGGTGTTATTTAATACTATTTCCCAAATGTGTGTTAATGCTAAATATGATTTTGAAACTAGATTGATTTGACAATTCATAGTTTATGTATTTGGAAATTGTAAGTGAACTTAATCACAGAAGGGCATACATTTCACACAAAAGAAATAACTAACGAATGGTTGTTTAATTTAAATTCTAGTTTTGCGAGAACACTTGGTTCTTTTTTTTTTTTATTAAACCTTCGGCATATCTAGTCGTATTTATACTTATATGGCTTCGTATTTTGGAATATTGCCGGTTTAGTACTTGAACGTTGGGTTACTTATTATTACATCGTATATAATATTTTGAGCTTATTGTATTTTGATGCTTCTACAAATATAGTTGTACTATTTTCTTGAATTCTAATAGAGCCTTGGTACTTAAGCTTATGTCTATTTGGTTTTTAATGGTTTTACCTTTCTTTTGGTATCACGATTCTTCCGACGCACAAATCTACGTTATTGCCTTTCTAATTTGGGGCATACTAGGAAAAGGTGTCGACGTAATAGGCAGTCAGCAACAAATTAGTGGCGCTCATTTTCGATCTTGGCATTCGAGCGAGGACTGTACACGGCACCTCCACTGACCCTAGCCTGGGTAACCGCCTACGACACTGTATCCTGAAGAATCGGAGGGCAACGCTAACAAATGGTTGCGTTCATCACCTGGCAAGCCCAGCCGTTTATTTTAAGCTGACAAGTTCCTCCATGTGCTTAATTTCCACCGATGATTTTAGCTTCATGAGCTGTAACTCCATCTCATGCTTTTCTTGCATATGTTTCAGCTTCAAATTATGTTCTTTCTCCATTATGCTCTTTCTGGACTCTTCAACAGCAGCTTTGATGGTTGCCCACTGACACACTTTGACAGTTGCGTTGTTATTTTTAGCTGAAAAAAATATTTTGTTACTTCGCCATATTTATTGAGGGACAACCCCCAATTTTCATATATTTCTACAACATACTTGTACTTCCAGTTTTACGAATTTGGAGGGCAGAGCTTTTCTTTTCTTTCAGCATTTTGGGAGTATACTTCGACCAGTCAGATACCTCTAAACATACATGAAAAATAAATTATCATTTGGCTTAAGTTGAAATATCATTTTTAATTACTGCTATCAGAATCCTTGACTAATTGTTCGACCTCTTTTTCAAACTCTGCAGTTTCAGGAAATACGTTGGTGGACTGTTCGATGCAGTCCTCCTCGCTAGCCTCGATATACTCCAGTTCCACTACGAAAAATTTGAGTTTAAGATTCAAGTCACAAACATTGCAAACTAATTACTACCATTTTCTACAGGAATTAAATCGGGGTTATAAGGGACTTCTGGAACAGCTTTCTTCAATAGTTCCAAGCCCCAACTTGGTCCTGTACCTAACTTGTTTTTTACAGTAGCAGGCGAGATAGGCATCATCGATGTTTTAATTTTTATATGGGCAGGTTCCTGACTGCAATATGGACCATCAACACCTAAAACGATTTATTTCAATTAGTATACACAGATTTGACGTTTCTACTGTAAAACCTTACCGTTTACTTCTGCATCATCGCTAAATTGTGATTGGAAACCTTCGATTCGAGCACCCAACAGTTCTCTAACTTTGGCGTCCAAATCAGTAAATTTTGCCTCTTTTGGTGGACCACCTCCAGTCCCTCTCATATAGGTTTTTTCTTCGGCAAACTTTCTCTTCACACGCTTTTTGATATTTTCGTATTTCTTCCGGAGCACATTCTGTGGCCGATAAGTTTGACCCACTGTTCCATTAAATTCTTTAACAATAGTGTCCCAGCATTCTGTCTTTTTCAGGTTTGTTTTTGTGTCGGACACTTTACATTCTAGAATGTGTTTGTATTTTTTCACCAACTCAACAAGGCGGGTTTCCTCGGTCAAAGTGAAATTCGCCGATTGCTTATTCCTGCACTCCGCCAGCTCCATTTTGCAATGCCCGCAAAGTGCTCCAGCAAATCCAGCCAACACCACACTCAAACCAAACCAAACTCCAGCAAGTAGCAGATCGAGACGCTTCTATTTTCTACAAGTACATAGGTTAGGTAGCAATAATCACATAAATCAATAACAATCATAATGACTACTTACGAGCACGAAATTAAGATCTGCACAGTTATTCTACATACTCCAAGGAACTAATCTGGTTAAAATGTATAAAGGAAAATTGCCCCTTAGAGCAAGTATTTTTGAAGTAAGTTCAGTTTTACTTTTACATTTTCCATTTACGCAAGTGACTTTTATCAATGTGTATCATAATTTTGTTTCAGGCACATTTTAAAGAAGATTAATTTGAATCTGAAAGAATTGACAATAAGAAATTTATTAAAATGGAACTCCATTCCCACCTTTATAGCAACACATTTTTACAGCCCTCCTCCAAGAAAAGCGAGAATACGTACTGTTTTTTAGCTGAATCTTATCCTTCTGTAAACCCTACTATAAAATCACGTGCTGACATTTAAGTGACTGTGGTCGCTAAGTATGAAATACGAATTATGTAAAGGGTAAAGGGTATATTATAATGAAGATTATTTTATAGGTTTCGAAACTGAGGAAGTGTGAGATTTGAGTAGTGCTGAAAATGAGGAATACATTAGCAATTTACAGTTTCGTGGCAGCAGTAAAAGCATTGCAATGCGTGTCCTTGCGAAAATGACTGTACAGTCAGATGTATTATATTAAAGTGTTATGTTCAAGAGTAAAACGTTTACAAACAATTTGCATGTTTCTGTTTAATATAAATAATAGTCATTTACTTAAATTCATTTCTTAAGATCTATTATCCCAAAAGATTTTTATTTTAAAGGAGCGCCACTAATATCAAATAATTGTGACATAAAAATCCTTGAAAGTAGAATTAGGTAGGTAAATATATTGTACTTGCTTGTATACAACTTAAAATCAGTAAACACTTCAAACGTAAAAGAATTACTACTAAAAGCTGTAGGTTATTAAATGCTAATTGTTAAAGAAACTAAGGGCCGGTTTTTCAATCGATGATTAACATTTTGATTAGCTAATCATTACTTCTTGATTAATTTCAAATTAATCATGGATAGTGTTTTTCAAACCAACATTCAATTATTATAGCCCTATGATTAACTAATTAAAAATGAATTGAAAATTTGTTACGTTGGTATTAACTTTTCTGTCAAATTTGACAACTTGGTGGTTTGTGATTTGTGACAATTTCAAATTTGTAATTTCTGTTCATCGTAATTCTAGTTAAAAGACCATTTCTTAGGTAAGTAAATGTATTAAATATGTAGGATTTATCAAAATGGAAAATCATTTTGTAGTTAGCATGGCGAGTACAAGTGCGAGTAATGCAACTAAGCGATCTGGCAATTTCTCTAAAGAGGAAGAGCAATTGCTTGTGAGCCCGGTGGCACAAAATAAGCATATTGTTGAAAATAAAAAATCGGGCGTTATAATATATCTTGAAAAGATAAGCAGGAAGCGTGGAAGAGGATTGAGGCAGAATTTAATTGCCAAAACACGCATACTTTATATCGCAACATGAAAGGCCTCAAGGAGAAATATGCAAACCTGAAAAGGACTATAAAGCAAAAATTTTCGAAAAATAGGCAACAAATTTTAAAAACGGGTGGAGGATCCTGCGAAACTATAATTTTACGGATATAGACAAAACTTTGAAAGATATCTTAGAACAAGTGCCGGAAATCTGCGTTTCCACACCCCGTACGACCGTTCCACCACATTTATTGTCCTTATCTGGGATTCGTTAAATAAATTTTCTCCTTGATTCCGAATATTCAATAAAGGTGTTATTAAATACGGTTTTATAGGATAACCACTGTCATCTACAAGAACTGGAGTTCTTCATTTCCAAAACTACCCATCGACATTGACGCACATAACACAGAATTTCGAAAGATGTGAGCATCATGTATCTTGTATTTTTAGGTCGGCATCAGACACAGTTTGTACATTTAAGGAAAAAAACTGTTTTCTATTCCTATAAATTTCCGCATTTTCTCCACCTACTGACTGTATTTTAACATGGCTACAGTCTATGGCCACAATACAATTAGGAAATCTTGCTATGTTAAAAAACTTTTGTTTACATTCGTTAATTTCATTTCGGTTTTGGGGCATTTTAATATAATTTGGACGCAACGCCGCTAGAGCTCTACTAACTCTTTTAACAGTTTTACTGGCTGTGGACTTGTGTACACCACAACAATCTCCAGCCACGCTTAAGAATGATCATTAGGGTGGAGCGAAAAAAAACAAATTTTGATTTTTAATTTGTAATAGCGCGGAAAAGTTGCCTTTTAGTGTAGATAAGTTTACAACAAAATATGAAAAAGATTTGAGCACGTCTTGGGGTGCCCCAAGGACGACAAAGGTTTCATAAAATTGCAATTTTCGCTACATTTTTAAGTTTTTTTAAGAAGTTGTTAAATATTTTTTTAATTTCAAATACTGTCAAAAAAGCAGTTTTTATGTCAAAAAAGACATACAATTTTTTTTTAACTTTTTGGATTATGTCTTGAGGTGCCGCAAGAGCGGTCAAGTTTTATAAAAACAAACTTTTTGCAACTTTTTTTACGTGTCTCGATTATGCAGTAAAAAGTTTCAAATAGGCGTTTTAATATGAATAGAAAGATAAAGACAGTTTGACTATTGCATTGGCATCCGGGAGCATGAGTTATGGCCGGGGCGGATGTTGGGGGGGGGGGGGCAAGATTATATAAGTTGTACAAAAAAGTTATTTCAGAAGAGCACGTTTCACTAATAGAGGAACCAAACTCAAAAGTTGTTAGGCCAAGTAACACCTAAATCTGGCACTGGACAAGACATAGCAGACAGTATACTGGAGTTTCGTGAAGATAGAGAACACAACGAACAATTTTTGAACTTTACTGCTATTGGGTGTGATAGAACTGTTGTAAATACTGAACATAATAATGGTGTGATTTCTTTGATGGAAAATGAAATAGGAAGACCTTTACAATGGTTAGTTTGTTTGTTCCATGGAAATGAGCTACCTTTGCGACATCTTTTTTGTCATTTAGATGGTAAACCGAAGGTGGTTACTTTCTTGCCAACTGAAAATAACCTTCCTCTTTTGGAGAACATAAATGTTTTAAGTACAGATCAGAAGTATTTATTGGATATGTGTATCGCTGTACCAATGGGAAATTGATGTATCTTTAAGAAACCCTGGAAAACTTGCTCACTCCAGGTGGTTTCCATTAGCAAACTGTATACTTAGATTGTATGTGGCAACTGAAAACCTGAAGATTCTGACTGAGTACATTGTTAAAGTGTATGCACCTGTATGGTTTAACATTAAGTTAAAACCTTCATGTAGGTACTTATGGTTTCAAACATATGTTTAAGCTTGTCTCATATTCACGCTATATCTCTAATATCAAGAACGTTCTAGACCCGGTTCTTCTTCTTCTTATGGTGCCAATCCGTTCCGGTTATTCAAAGAAATGGGTACGTTGTTGCTGCAGAAAATCTCCTTTTGTCCATGCTATGTGATAAGCGCAAACATGTACGAGAACTTGCTTTACGATGTGTTTTAAAAGCAAGAACGGAAAGTAGAGGCGGAGTCAGGAAGTTTAAAGTTCCATAGATAAACTTTGACGCACCGAACCCCCCTTGGTAAAACATGTTTCCAGTGACTCTTTCAAAGACTTTATACGGCAGACATCTGAAGCTCAACCAAATAGTAAAGTGGACCCGCTTATCGACTTTCCCCGGCTTTCTTGTCACACGCAAGCAGTGGAAAGAGCTGTGAAACTGGTGACTGAATCGGCTCAAAATGTCTGTGGTTCAATCGTAAGAGAAGAATATATGAGAGCAAAAATTGACTAACGATACAAAAAAACAGTTTAATGAGTCAATGAAGCAGAAACAAACATTTTGCAGCTGTAACATTTGTCATCATTAAGAGTTCTTTAAATCATAAAAAAGGAACTTTCAATGTCTTTAAAAGTGTGTAATAATATTTTTTACGTGAGCTCTAATAATAGTAGATTATATTATAAGTGAGAGAAATGCATCATTATTTGCGAGTGAGAATTTTGAATCGCGAGTTCTCAGCACGAGCGATACAATTTTTCACGAGCTTATAATGGCATTTCGCTCACGTGTGATATACGACGTTTCATCTTACAGTAGCAATTCGTATGCCTAAACAGTTTGAGCCGTCAGAATATGTCGCAAAACAGACAATAGATAGTTACAGTAGCACCTATTACCTACCATACATTATACAACTGTTTTCAGTGACTAAAATGAAGTTTTATTCACTAGTGAGTATAAAATACATTATACAACTGTTTTCAGTGACTAAAATTAAGTTTTACTCACTAGTGAGTATAAAAATATTTTATGTCTTTATCCTTCTATTCATATTAAAACGTCTATTTGAAACTTTTTACTGCATAATCGAGACACGTAAAAAAAGTTGCAAAAAGTTTGTTTTTATAAAAGTTGACCGCTCTTGCGGCACCTCAAGACATAATCCAAAAAGTTAAAAAAAAATTGTATGTCTTTTTTGATATAAAAACTGCTTTTTTGACAGTATTTGAAATTAAAAAAATTTTTGACAACTTCTTTAAAACACTTTAAAATGTAGCGAAAATTGCAATTTTATGAAACCTTTGTCGTCCTTGGGGCACCCCAAGACGTGCTCAAATCTTTTTCATATTTTGTTGTAATCTTATCTACACCAAAAGGCAACTTTTCCGCGCTATTACAAATTAAAAATCAAAATTTGTTTTTTTCGCTCCACCCTAATGATCATGTTGCATAAAATCGCAGACTCAAAAGCAACTGATTTTGAGGCGATAGACAGTCATTTCTGAAACAAACATTTTGCTGGTAACACCTGAATTTGAGACAGACTACTCCACAACACTCACCAGTTAGTTGGATAAGAAATAGCTTCTTCTATTTATTCCAACAATATTTCTACTGTTCGCAAAGACAAACGAAAGCGACTAAAAAAATCTTTTTGGTCCCATTCTTCGAAGTGATTGGGCCTGAAACGTATAGTTTTTGGGCTCCATGGCTCTTCATCGCTACTATAAGCATTGATCTCATAAATATCATCAATCATTATTCTTTGCTTATGGTTTTACTGTTTTAATCAAAAATTTTCAATAAATCGGCAGTGTCACTTTTGACGTTAATCATCAAATTCCGATTAATTCATAGAACATCGTATGATTAGGCTAATCAAGAATAAACATGTACTTTTTTGTTAATCATAGATTAAAAAACGGTAACATTGTGTTAATTACAAATTAAACCTTAATCAAAAATTAATCAACAATTGAAAAACCCGGCCTAAGAGAACAAGTGCCGCAAATCTGCGTTTCCACACCCCGTACGACCGTTCCACCACATTTCCTGTCCTTATCTGGGATTCGTTAAATAAATTTTCTGCTTGATTCCGAACATTCAATCAAGGTGTTATTAAATACGGTTTTATGGGATAACCACTGTCACCTACAAGAACTCCATTTCTAAAACTACCCATCGACATTGACGCGCATAACACAGAATTTCGAAAGATGTGAGCATCGTGTGCAGATCCAGGCCATCGTGTTATATCTTGTATTTTTAGGTCGGCATCAGATACAGTTTGTACATTTAAGGAAAAAAAATGTTTTCTATTCCTATAAATTTCCTCATTTTCTCCACCTACTGACTGTATTTTAACATGGCTACAGTCTATGGCCCCAATACAATTAGGAAATCTTGCTATGTTAAAAAACTTGTTTACATTCGTTAATTTCATTTCGGTTTTGGGGCATTTTAATATAATTTGGACGCAACGCCGCTAGAGCTCTACTAACTCTTTTAACAGTTTTACTGGCTGTGGACTTGTGTACACCACAAAAATCTCCAGCCACGCTTAAGAATGATCCTGTTACATAAAATTGCAGACTCAAAAGACAGTCATTTCTGAAAGAAACATTTTGCTGGTAACACCTGAATTTGATACAGACTACTCCACAACACTCACCGGTTAGTTGGATAAGAAATAGCTTCTTTTATTTCTTTCAACAATCTTTCTACTGTTCGCAAAGACAAACGAAAGCGACTAAAAAAATCTTTTTGGTCTCATTCTTCGAAGTGATTGGGCCTGAAACGTATAGTTTTTGGCCTCCGTGGCTTTTCATCGCTACTATAAGCATTAATCTCATAAATATCATCAATCATTATTCTTTGATTTGGTTTTACTGTTTTAATCAAAAATTTTCAATAAATCGGCAATGTCACTTTTGACGTTAATCATCAAATTCCGATTAATTCATAGAACATCGTATGATTAGGCTAATCACGAATAAACATGTACTTTTTTTGTTAATCATAGATTGAAAAACGGTAACCTTGTCTTAATTACAAATTAAACCTTAATCAAAAATTAATTAGGTAACAATTGAAAAACCGGGCCTAAGTAGTATTATACTACAGCTTCTTTTTCCCTTGTCTAGTGTAGCTCTTTTTCTAATATTATCGCATATTATGTGCATATTTGCTTTTAAACATGAAAAATACACTGTAATTGAAAACGTCGCGTCATCTTGACATTTTAAGTTTCCCGCTTTTTTCTCGGAGCAAATATGGCGGGTTTGCGATACTCTATTAATATAGGGACTCTAGTATAATGGTTTGTAAAAGAGGGCGCGTAACCCGAAATCCATTTTTAAACTTCTTACGCGAATACCGCCCCATGCAATTCGGCAAAACAGTAATCCAGATGACTAAGGACGCCGCCGAGATTTGGAGGCACATGGAAAGAGAAGAGAAGGAACCCTACTACACGCAAGCCAAAAAAGCAAGAAGGAAATATCGAAAATGGAAAAAAGTGTGGCATCGAAGAGGTGGGCGTTTACAAAAGTAGAGGGAATAAGCGAAATCCATTTTTAAACTTCTTACGCGAATACCGCCCCATGCAATTCGGCAAAACAGTAATCCAGATGACTAAGGACGCCGCCGAGATTTGGAGGCACATGGAAAGAGAAGAGAAGAAACCCTACTACACGCAAGCCAAAAAAGCAAGAAGGCAATATCGAAAATGGAAAAAAGTGTGGCATCGAAGAGGTGGGCGTTTACAAAAGTAGAGGGAATAGGCGAAATCCATTTTTAAACTTCTTACGCGAATACCGCCCCATGCAATTCGGCAAAACAGTAATCCAGATGACCAAGGACGCCGCAGAGATTTGGAGGCACATGGAAAGAGACGAGAAGGAACCCTACTACACGCAAGCCAAAAAAGCAAGAAGGAAATATCGAAAATGGAAAAAGGTGTGGCATCGAAGAGGTGGGCGTTTACAAAAGTAGAGGGAATAGGCGAAATCCATTTTTAAACTTCTTACGCGAATACCGCCCCATGCAATTCGGCAAAACAGTAATCCAGATGACCAAGGACGCCGCCGAGATTTGGAGGCACATGGAAAGAGAAGAGAAGGAACCCTACTACACGCAAGCCAAAAAAGCAAGAAGGAAATAACAAAAATGGAAAAAAGTGTGGCATCGAAGAGGTGGGCGCTTACAAAAGTAGAGGGAATAGGCGAAATCCATTTTTAAACTTCTTACGCGAATACCGCCCCATGCAATTCGGCAAAACAGTAATCCAGATGACTAAGGACGCCGCCGAGATTTGGAGGCACATGGAAAGAGAAGAGAAGGAACCCTACTACACGCAAGCCATAAAAGCAAGAAGGAAATATCGAAAATGGAAAAAAGTGTGGCATCGAAGAGGTGGGCGTTTACAAAAGTAGAGGGAATAGGCGAAATCCATTTTTAAACTTCTTACGCGAATACCGCCCCATGCAATTCGGCAAAATAGTAATCCAGATGACTAAGGACGCCGCCGAGATTTGGAGGCACATGGAAAGAGAAGAGAAGGAACCCTACTACACGCAAGCCAAAAAAGCAAGAAGGAAATATCGAAAATGGAAAAATGTGTGGCATCGAAGAGGTGGGCGTTTACAAAAATAGAGGGAATAGGCGAAATCCATTTTTAAACTTCTTACGCGAATACCGCCCCATGCAATTCGGCAAAACAGTAATCCAGATGACCAAGGACGCCGCCGAGATTTGGAGGCACATGGAAAGAAAAGAGAAGACACCCTACTACACGCAAGCCAAAAAAGCAAGAAGGAAATATCGAAAATGGAAAAAGGTGTGGCATCGAAGAGGTGGGCGTTTACAAAAGTAGAGGGAATAGGCGAAATCCATTTTTAAACTTCTTACGCGAATACCGCCCCATGCAATTCGGCAAAATAGTAATCCAGATGACTAAGGACGCCGCCGAGATTTGGAGGCACATGGAAAGAGAAGAGAAGGAACCCTACTACACGCAAGCCAAAAAAGCAAGAAGGAAATATCGAAAATGGAAAAAAGTGTGGCATCGAAGAGGTGGGCATTTACAAAAGTAGAGGGAATAGGCGAAATCCATTTTTAAACTTCTTACGCGAATACCGCCCCATGCAATTCGGCAAAATAGTAATCCAGATGACTAAGGACGCCGCCGAGATTTGGAGGCACATGGAAAGAGAAGAGAAGGAACCCTACTACACGCAAGCCAAAAAAGCAAGAAGGAAATATCGAAAATGGAAAAATGTGTGGCATCGAAGAGGTGGGCGTTTACAAAAGTAGAGGGAATAGGCGAAATCCATTTTTAAACTTCTTACGCGAATACCGCCCCATGCAATTCGGCAAAACAGTAATCCAGATGACTAAGGACGCCGCCGAGATTTGGAGGCACATGGAAAGAGAAGAGAAGGAACCCTACTACACGCAAGCCAAAAAAGCAAGAAGGAAATATCGAAAATGGAAGAAAGTGTGGCATCGAAGAGGTGGGCGTTTACAAAAGTAGAGGGAATAGGCGAAATCCATTTTTAAACTTCTTACGCGAATACCGCCCCATGCAATTCGGCAAAACAGTAATCCAGATGACTAAGGACGCCGCCGAGATTTGGAGGCACATGGAAAGAGAAGAGAAGGAACCCTACTACACGCAAGCCAAAAAAGCAAGAAGGAAATATCGAAAATGGAAAAAGTGTGGCATCGAAGAGGTGGGCGTTTACAAAAGTAGAGGGAATAAGCGAATTCCATTTTTAAACTTCTTACGCGAATACCGCCCCATGCAATTCGGCAAAACAGTAATCCAGATGACCAAGGACGCCGCCGAGATTTGGAGGCACATGGAAAGAGAAGAGAAGGAACCCTACTACACGCAAGCCAAAAAAGCAAGAAGGAAATATCGAAAATGGAAAAAGGTGTGGCATCGAAGAGGTGGGCGTTTACAAAAGTAGAGGGAATAGGCGAAATCCATTTTTAAACTTCTTACGCGAATACCGCCCCATACAATTCGGCAAAACAGTAATCCAGATGACCAAGGACGCCGCCGAGATTTGGAGGCACATGGAAAGAGAAGAGAAGGAACCCTACTACACGCAAGCCAAAAAAGCAAGAAGGAAATATCAAAAATGGAAAAAAGTGTGGCATCGAAGAGGTGGGCGCTTACAAAAGTAGAGGGAATAGGCGAAATCCATTTTTAAACTTCTTACGCGAATACCGCCCCATGCAATTCGGCAAAACAGTAATCCAGATGACTAAGGACGCCGCCGAGATTTGGAGGCACATGGAAAGAGAAGAGAAGGAACCCTACTACACGCAAGCCAAAAAAGCAAGAAGGAAATATCGAAAATGGAAAAATGTGTGGCATCGAAGAGGTGGGCGTTTACAAAAGTAGAGGGAATAGGCGAAATCCATTTTTAAACTTCTTACGCGAATACCGCCCCATGCAATTCGGCAAAATAGTAATCCAGATGACTAAGGACGCCGCCGAGATTTGGAGGCACATGGAAAGAGAAGAGAAGGAACCCTACTACACGCAAGCCAAAAAAGCAAGAAGGAAATATCGAAAATGGAAAAAAGTGTGGCATCGAAGAGGTGGGCGTTTACAAAAGTAGAGGGAATAGGCGAAATCCATTTTTAAACTTCTTACGCGAATACCGCCCCATGCAATTCGGCAAAATAGTAATCCAGATGACTAAGGACGCCGCCGAGATTTGGAGGCACATGGAAAGAGAAGAGAAGGAACCCTACTACACGCAAGCCAAAAAAGCAAGAAGGAAATATCGAAAATGGAAAAAAGTGTGGCATCGAAGAGGTGGGCGCTTACAAAAGTAGAGGGAATAGGCGAAATCCATTTTTAAACTTCTTACGCGAATACCGCCCCATGCAATTCGGCAAAACAGTAATCCAGATGACTAAGGACGCCGCCGAGATTTGGAGGCACATGGAAAGAGAAGAGAAGGAACCCTACTACACGCAAGCCAAAAAAGCAAGAAGGAAATATCGAAAATGGAAAAAAGTGTGGCATCGAAGAGGTGGGCGTTTACAAAAGTAGAGGGAATAGGCGAAATCCATTTTTAAACTTCTTACGCGAATACCGCCCCATGCAATTCGGCAAAATAGTAATCCAGATGACTAAGGACGCCGCCGAGATTTGGAGGCACATGGAAAGAGAAGAGAAGGAACCCTACTACACGCAAGCCAAAAAAGCAAGAAGGAAATATCGAAAATGGAAAAATGTGTGGCATCGAAGAGGTGGGCGTTTACAAAAATAGAGGGAATAGGCGAATTCCATTTTTAAACTTCTTACGCGAATACCGCCCCATGCAATTCGGCAAAACAGTAATCCAGATGACCAAGGACGCCGCCGAGATTTGGAGGCACATGGAAAGAAAAGAGAAGAAACCCTACTACACGCAAGCCAAAAAAGCAAGAAGGAAATATCGAAAATGGAAAAAAGTGTGGCATCGAAGAGGTGGGCGTTTACAAAAGTAGAGGGAATAGGCGAAATCCATTTTTAAACTTCTTACGCGAATACCGCCCCATGCAATTCGGCAAAATAGTAATCCAGATGACTAAGGACGCCGCCGAGATTTGGAGGCACATGGAAAGAGAAGAGAAGGAACCCTACTACAAGCAAGCCAAAAAAGCAAGAAGGAAATATCGAAAATGGAAAAATGTGTGGCATCGAAGAGGTGGGCGTTTACAAAAATAGAGGGAATAGGCGAATTCCATTTTTAAACTTCTTACGCGAATACCGCCCCATGCAATTCGGCAAAACAGTAATCCAGATGACCAAGGACGCCGCCGAGATTTGGAGGCACATGGAAAGAAAAGAGAAGAAACCCTACTACACGCAAGCCAAAAAAGCAAGAAGGAAATATCGAAAATGGAAAAAGGTGTGGCATCGAAGAGGTGGGCGTTTACAAAAGTAGAGGGAATAGGCGAAATCCATTTTTAAACTTCTTACGCGAATACCGCCCCATGCAATTCGGCAAAATAGTAATCCAGATGACTAAGGACGCCGCCGAGATTTGGAGGCACATGGAAAGAGAAGAGAAGGAACCCTACTACACGCAAGCCAAAAAAGCAAGAAGGAAATATCGAAAATGGAAAAATGTGTGGCATCGAAGAGGTGGGCGTTTACAAAAATAGAGGGAATAGGCGAAATCCATTTTTAAACTTCTTACGCGAATACCGCCCCATGCAATTCGGCAAAACAGTAATCCAGATGACCAAGGACGCCGCCGAGATTTGGAGGCACATGGAAAGAAAAGAGAAGAAACCCTACTACACGCAAGCCAAAAAAGCAAGAAGGAAATATCGAAAATGGAAAAAGGTGTGGCATCGAAGAGGTGGGCGTTTACAAAAGTGAGGGGAATAGGCGAAATCCATTTTTAAACTTCTTACGCGAATACCGCCCCATGCAATTCGGCAAAATAGTAATCCAGATGACTAAGGACGCCGCCGAGATTTGGAGGCACATGGAAAGAGAAGAGAAGGAACCCTACTACACGCAAGCCAAAAAAGCAAGAAGGAAATATCGAAAATGAAAAAAAGTGTGGCATCGAAGAGGTGGGCATTTACAAAAGTAGAGGGAATAGGCGAAATCCATTTTTAAACTTCTTACGCGAATACCGCCCCATGCAATTCGGCAAAATAGTAATCCAGATGACTAAGGACGCCGCCGAGATTTGGAGGCACATGGAAAGAGAAGAGAAGGAACCCTACTACACGCAAGCCAAAAAAGCAAGAAGGAAATATCGAAAATGGAAAAATGTGTGGCATCGAAGAGGTGGGCGTTTACAAAAGTAGAGGGAATAGGCGAAATCCATTTTTAAACTTCTTACGCGAATACCCCCCATGCAATTCGGCAAAACAGTAATCCAGATGACTAAGGACGCCGCCGAGATTTGGAGGCACATGGAAAGAGAAGAGAAGGAACCCTACTACACGCAAGCCAAAAAAGCAAGAAGGAAATATCGAAAATGGAAGAAAGTGTGGCATCGAAGAGGTGGGCGTTTACAAAAGTAGAGGGAATAGGCGAAATCCATTTTTAAACTTCTTACGCGAATACCGCCCCATGCAATTCGGCAAAACAGTAATCCAGATGACTAAGGACGCCGCCGAGATTTGGAGGCACATGGAAAGAGAAGAGAAGGAACCCTACTACACGCAAGCCAAAAAAGCAAGAAGGAAATATCGAAAATGGAAAAAGTGTGGCATCGAAGAGGTGGGCGTTTACAAAAGTAGAGGGAATAAGCGAAATCCATTTTTAAACTTCTTACGCGAATACCGCCCCATGCAATTCGGCAAAACAGTAATCCAGATGACCAAGGACGCCGCCGAGATTTGGAGGCACATGGAAAGAGAAGAGAAGGAACCCTACTACACGCAAGCCAAAAAAGCAAGAAGGAAATATCGAAAATGGAAAAAGGTGTGGCATCGAAGAGGTGGGCGTTTACAAAAGTAGAGGGAATAGGCGAAATCCATTTTTAAACTTCTTACGCGAATACCGCCCCATACAATTCGGCAAAACAGTAATCCAGATGACCAAGGACGCCGCCGAGATTTGGAGGCACATGGAAAGAGAAGAGAAGGAACCCTACTACACGCAAGCCAAAAAAGCAAGAAGGAAATATCAAAAATGGAAAAAAGTGTGGCATCGAAGAGGTGGGCGCTTACAAAAGTAGAGGGAATAGGCGAAATCCATTTTTAAACTTCTTACGCGAATACCGCCCCATGCAATTCGGCAAAACAGTAATCCAGATGACTAAGGACGCCGCCGAGATTTGGAGGCACATGGAAAGAGAAGAGAAGGAACCCTACTACACGCAAGCCAAAAAAGCAAGAAGGAAATATCGAAAATGGAAAAAAGTGTGGCATCGAAGAGGTGGGCGTTTACAAAAGTAGAGGGAATAGGCGAAATCCATTTTTAAACTTCTTACGCGAATACCGCCCCATGCAATTCGGCAAAATAGTAATCCAGATGACTAAGGACGCCGCCGAGATTTGGAGGCACATGGAAAGAGAAGAGAAGGAACCCTACTACACGCAAGCCAAAAAAGCAAGAAGGAAATATCGAAAATGGAAAAATGTGTGGCATCGAAGAGGTGGGCGTTTACAAAAATAGAGGGAATAGGCGAATTCCATTTTTAAACTTCTTACGCGAATACCGCCCCATGCAATTCGGCAAAACAGTAATCCAGATGACCAAGGACGCCGCCGAGATTTGGAGGCACATGGAAAGAAAAAAGAAGAAACCCTACTACACGCAAGCCAAAAAAGCAAGAAGGAAATATCGAAAATGGAAAAAGGTGTGGCATCGAAGAGGTGGGCGTTTACAAAAGTAGAGGGAATAGGCGAAATCCATTTTTAAACTTCTTACGCGAATACCGCCCCATGCAATTCGGCAAAATAGTAATCCAGATGACTAAGGACGCCGCCGAGATTTGGAGGCACATGGAAAGAGAAGAGAAGGAACCCTACTACACGCAAGCCAAAAAAGCAAGAAGGAAATATCGAAAATGGAAAAAAGTGTGGCATCGAAGAGGTGGGCATTTACAAAAGTAGAGGGAATAGGCGAAATCCATTTTTAAACTTTTTACGCGAATACCGCCCCATGCAATTCGGCAAAATAGTAATCCAGATGACTAAGGACGCCGCCGAGATTTGGAGGCACATGGAAAGAGAAGAGAAGGAACCCTACTACACGCAAGCCAAAAAAGCAAGAAGGAAATATCGAAAATGGAAAAATGTGTGGCATCGAAGAGGTGGGCGTTTACAAAAGTAGAGGGAATAGGCGAAATCCATTTTTAAACTTCTTACGCGAATACCGCCCCATGCAATTCGGCAAAATAGTAATCCAGATGACTAAGGACGCCGCCGAGATTTGGAGGCACATGGAAAGAGAAGAGAAGGAACCCTACTACACGCAAGCCAAAAAAGCAAGAAGGAAATATCGAAAATGGAAAAAAGTGTGGCATCGAAGAGGTGGGCATTTACAAAAGTAGAGGGAATAGGCGAAATCCATTTTTAAACTTCTTACGCGAATACCGCCCCATGCAATTCGGCAAAATAGTAATCCAGATGACTAAGGACGCCGCCGAGATTTGGAGGCACATGGAAAGAGAAGAGAAGGAACCCTACTACACGCAAGCCAAAAAAGCAAGAAGGAAATATCGAAAATGGAAAAAAGTGTGGCATCGAAGAGGTGGGCATTTACAAAAGTAGAGGGAATAGGCGAAATCCATTTTTAAACTTTTTACGCGAATACCGCCCCATGCAATTCGGCAAAATAGTAATCCAGATGACTAAGGACGCCGCCGAGATTTGGAGGCACATGGAAAGAGAAGAGAAGGAACCCTACTACACGCAAGCCAAAAAAGCAAGAAGGAAATATCGAAAATGGAAAAAAGTGTGGCATCGAAGAGGTGGGCGTTTACAAAAGTAGAGGGAATAGGCGAAATCCATTTTTAAACTTCTTACGCGAATACCGCCCCATGCAATTCGGCAAAATAGTAATCCAGATGACTAAGGACGCCGCCGAGATTTGGAGGCACATGGAAAGAGAAGAGAAGGAACCCTACTACACGCAAGCCAAAAAAGCAAGAAGGAAATATCGAAAATGGAAAAAAGTGTGGCATCGAAGAGGTGGGCATTTACAAAAGTAGAGGGAATAGGCGAAATCCATTTTTAAACTTTTTACGCGAATACCGCCCCATGCAATTCGGCAAAATAGTAATCCAGATGACTAAGGACGCCGCCGAGATTTGGAGGCACATGGAAAGAGAAGAGAAGGAACCCTACTACACGCAAGCCAAAAAAGCAAGAAGGAAATATCGAAAATGGAAAAAAGTGTGGCATCGAAGAGGTGGGCATTTACAAAAGTAGAGGGAATAGGCGAAATCCATTTTTAAACTTCTTACGCGAATACCGCCCCATGCAATTCGGCAAAACAGTAATCCAGATGACTAAGGACGCCGCCGAGATTTGGAGGCACATGGAAAGAGAAGAGAAGGAACCCTACTACACGCAAGCCAAAAAAGCAAGAAGGAAATATCGAAAATGGAAGAAAGTGTGGCATCGAAGAGGTGGGCGTTTACAAAAGTAGAGGGAATAGGCGAAATCCATTTTTAAACTTCTTACGCGAATACCGCCCCATGCAATTCGGCAAAACAGTAATCCAGATGACTAAGGACGCCTCCGAGATTTGGAGGCACATGGAAAGAGAAGAGAAGGAACCCTACTACACGCAAGCCAAAAAAGCAAGAAGGAAATATCGAAAATGGATAAAAGTGTGGCATCGAAGAGGTGGGCGTTTACAAAAGTAGAGGGAATAGGCGAAATCCAATTTTAAACTTCTTACGCGAATACCGCCCCATGCAATTCGGCAAAACAGTAATCCAGATGACTAAGGACGCCGCCGAGATTTGGAGGCACATGGAAAGAGAAGAGAAGCAACCCTACTACACGCAAGCCAAAAAAGCAAGAACGAAATATCGAAAATGGAAAAAAGTGTGGCATCGAAGAGGTGGGCGTTTACAAAAGTAGAGGGAATAGGCGAAATCCATTTTTAAACTTCTTACGCGAATACCGTCCCATGCAATTCGGCAAAACAGTAATCCAGATGACTAAGGACGCCGCCGAGATTTGGAGGCACATGGAAAGAGAAGAGAAGGAACCCTACTACACGCAAGCCAAAAAAGCAAGAAGGAAATATCGAAAATGGAAAAAAGTGTGGCATCGAAGAGGTGGGCGTCTACAAAAGTAGAGGGAATAGGCGAAATCCATTTTTAAACTTCTTACGCGAATACCGCCCCATGCAATTCGGCAAAATAGTAATCCAGATGACTAAGGACGCCGCCGAGATTTGGAGGCACATGGAAAGAGAAGAGAAGGAACCCTACTACACGCAAGCCAAAAAAGCAAGAAGGAAATATCGAAAATGGAAAAATGTGTGGCATCGAAGAGGTGGGCGTTTACAAAAATAGAGGGAATAGGCGAAATCCATTTTTAAACTTCTTACGCGAATACCGCCCCATGCAATTCGGCAAAACAGTAATCCAGATGACTAAGGACGCCGCCGAGATTTGGAGGCACATGGAAAGAGAAGAGAAGGAACCCTACTACACGCAAGCCAAAAAAGCAAGAAGGAAATATCGAAAATGGAAAAAAGTGTGGCATCGAAGAGGTGGGCGTTTACAAAAGTAGAGGGAATAGGCGAAATCCATTTTTAAACTTCTTACGCGAATACCGCCCCATGCAATTCGGCAAAACAGTAATCCAGATGATTAAGGACGCCGCCGAGATTTGGAGGCACATGGAAAGAGAAGAGAAGCAACCCTACTACACGCAAGCCAAAAAAGCAAGAAAGAAATATCGAAAATGGAAAAATGTGTGGCATCGAAGAGGTGGGCGTTTACAAAAGTAGAGGGAATAGGCGAAATCCATTTTTAAACTTCTTACGCGAATACCGCCCCATGCAATTCGGCAAAACAGTAATTCAGATGACTAAGGACGCCGCCGAGATTTGGAGGCACATGGAAAGAGAAGAGAAGGAACCCTACTACACGCAAGCCAAAAAAGCAAGAAGGAAATATCGAAAATGGAAAAAAGTGTGGCATCGAAGAGGTGGGCGTTTACAAAAGTAGAGGGAATAGGCGAAATCCATTTTTAAACTTCTTACGCGAATACCGCCCCATGCAATTCGGCAAAACAGTAATCCAGATGACTAAGAACGCCGCCGAGATTTGGAGGCACATGGAAAGAGAAGAGGAGGAACCCTACTACACGCAAGCCAAAAAAGCAAGAAGGAAATATCGAAAATGGAAAAAAGTGTGGCATCGAAGAGGTGGGCGTTTACAAAAGTAGAGGGAATAGGCGAAATCCATTTTTAAACTTCTTACGCGACTACCGCCCCATGCAATTCGGCAAAACAGTAATCCAGATGACTAAGGACGCCGCCGAGATTTGGAGGCACATGGAAAGAGAAGAGAAGGAACCCTACTACACGCAAGCCAAAAAAGCAAGAAGGGAATATCGAAAATGGAAAAAAGTGTGGCATCGAAGAGGTGGGCGTTTACAAAAGTAGAGGGAATAGGCGAAATCTATTTTTAAACTTCTTACGCGAATACCGCCCCATGCAATTCGGCAAAACAGTAATCCAGATGACTAAGGACGCCGCCGAGATTTGGACGCACATGGAAAGAGAAGAGAAGGAACCCTACTACACGCAAGCCAGAAAAGCAAGAAGGAAATATCGAAAATGGAAAAAAGTGTGGCATCGAAGAGGTGGGCGTTTACAAAAGTAGAGGGAATAGGCGAAATCCATTTTTAAACTTCTTACGCGAATACCGTCCCATGCAATTCGGCAAAACAGTAATCCAGATGACTAAGGACGCCGCCGAGATTTGGAGGCACATGGAAAGAGAAGAGAAGCAACCCTACTACACGCAAGCCAAAAAAGCAAAAAGGAAATGTCGAAAATGGAAAAATGTGTGGCATCGAAGAGGTGGGCGTTTACAAAAGTAGAGGGAATAGGCGAAATCCATTTTTAAACTTCTTACGCGAATACCGCCCCATGCAATTCGGCAAAACAGTAATCCAGATGACTAAGGACGCCGCCGAGATTTGGAGACACATGGAAAGAGAAGAGAAGGAACCCTACTACACGCAAGCCAAAAAAGCAAGAAGGAAATATCGAAAATGGAAAAAAGTGTGGCATCGAAGAGGTGGGCGTTTACAAAAGTAGAGGGAATAGGCGAAATCCATTTTTAAACTTCTTACGCGAATACCGCCCCATGCAATTCGGCAAAACAGTAATCCAGATGACTAAGGACGCCGCCGAGATTTGGAGGCACATGGAAAGAGAAGAGAAGGAACCCTACTACACGCACGCCAAAAAAGCAAAAAGGAAATATCGAAAATGGAAAAAAGTGTGGCATCGAAGAGGTGGGCGTTTACAAAAGTAGAGGGAATAGGCGAAATCCATTTTTAAACTTCTTACGCGAATACCGCCCCATGCAATTCGGCAAAACAGTAATCCAGATGACTAAGGACGCCGCCGAGATTTGGAGGCACATGGAAAGAGAAGAGAAGGAACCCTACTACACGCACGCCAAAAAAGCAAAAAGGAAATATCGAAAATGGAAAAAAGTGTGGCATCGAAGAGGTGGGCGTTTACAAAAGTAGAGGGAATAGGCGAAATCCATTTTTAAACTTCTTACGCGAATACCGCCCCATGCAATTCGGCAAAACAGTAATCCAGATGACTAAGGACGCCGCCGAGATTTGGAGGCACATGGAAAGAGAAGAGAAGGAACCCTACTACACGCAAGCCAAAAAAGCAAAAAGGAAATATCGAAAATGGAAAAAAGTGTGGCATCGAAGAGGTGGGCGTTTACAAAAGTAGAGGGAATAGGCGAAATCCATTTTTAAACTTCTTACGCGAATACCGCCCCATGCAATTCGGCAAAATAGTAATCCAGATGACTAAGGACGCCGCCGAGATTTGGAGGCACATGGAAAGAGAAGAGAAGGAACCCTACTACACGCAAGCCAAAAAAGCAAGAAGGAAATATCGAAAATGGAAAAAAGTGTGGCATCGAAGAGGTGGGCATTTACAAAAGTAGAGGGAATAGGCGAAATCCATTTTTAAACTTCTTACGCGAATACCGCCCCATGCAATTCGGCAAAATAGTAATCCAGATGACTAAGGACGCCGCCGAGATTTGGAGGCACATGGAAAGAGAAGAGAAGGAACCCTACTACACGCAAGCCAAAAAAGCAAGAAAGAAATATCGAAAATGGAAAAATGTGTGGCATCGAAGAGGTGGGCGTTTACAAAAGTAGAGGGAATAGGCGAAATCCATTTTTAAACTTCTTACGCGAATACCGCCCCATGCAATTCGGCAAAACAGTAATCCAGATGACTAAGGACGCCGCCGAGATTTGGAGGCACATGGAAAGAGAAGAGAAGCAACCCTACTACACGCAAGCCAAAAAAGCAAAAAGGAAATGTCGAAAATGGAAAAATGTGTGGCATCGAAGAGGTGGGCGTTTACAAAAGTAGAGGGAATAGGCGAAATCCATTTTTAAACTTCTTACGCGAATACCGCCCCATGCAATTCGGCAAAACAGTAATCCAGATGACCAAGGACGCCGCCGAGATTTGGAGGCACATGGAAAGAGAAGAGAAGCAACCCTACTACACGCAAGCCAAAAAAGCAAAAAGGAAATGTCGAAAATGGAAAAATGTGTGGCATCGAAGAGGTGGGCGTTTACAAAAGTAGAGGGAATAGGCGAAATCCATTTTTAAACTTCTTACGCGAATACCGCCCCATGCAATTCGGCAAAACAGTAATCCAGATGACTAAGGACGCCGCCGAGATTTGGAGGCACATGGAAAGAGAAGAGAAGGAACCCTACTACACGCAAGCCAAAAAAGCAAGAAGGAAATATCGAAAATGGAAAAAAGTGTGGCATCGAAGAGGTGGGCGTTTACAAAAGTAGAGGGAATAGGCGAAATCCATTTTTAAACTTCTTACGCGAATACCGCCCCATGCAATTCGGCAAAACAGTAATCCAGATGACTAAGGACGCCGCCGAGATTTGGAGGCACATGGAAAGAGAAGAGAAGGAACCCTACTACACGCAAGCCAAAAAAGCAAGAAGGAAATATCGAAAATGGAAAAAAGTGTGGCATCGAAGAGGTGGGCGTTTACAAAAGTAGAGGGAATAGGCGAAATACATTTTTAAACTTCTTACGCGAATACCGCCCCATGCAATTCGGCAAAACAATAATCCAGATGACTAAGGACGCCGCCGAGATTTGGAGGCACATGGAAAGAGAAGAGAAGGAACCCTACTACACGCAAGCCAAAAAAGCAAGAAGGAAATATCGAAAATGGAAAAAAGTGTGGCATCGAAGAGGTGGGCGTTTACAAAAGTAGAGGGAATAGGCGAAATCCATTTTTAAACTTCTTACGCGAATACCGCCCCATGCAATTCGGCAAAACAGTAATCCAGATGACTAAGGACGCCGCCGAAATTTGGAGGCACATGGAAAGAGAAGAGAAGGAACCCTAATACACGCAAGCCAAAAAAGCAAGAAGGAAATATCGAAAATGGAAAAAAGTGTGGCATCGAAGAGGTGGGCGTTTACAAAAGTAGAGGGAATAGGCGAAATCCATTTTTAAACTTCTTACGCGAATACCGCCCCATGCAATTCGGCAAAACAGTAATCCAGATGACTAAGGATTCCGCCGAGATTTGGAGGCACATGGAAAGAGAAGAGAAGGAACCCTACTACACGCAAGCCAAAAAAGCAAGAAGGAAATATCGAAAATGGAAAAAAGTGTGGCATCGAAGAGGTGGGCGTTTACAAAAGTAGAGGGAATAGGCGAAATCCATTTTTAAACTTCTTACGCGAATACCGCCCCATGCAATTCGGCAAAACAGTAATCCAGATGACTAAGGACGCCGCGGAGATTTGGAGGCACATGGAAAGAGAAGAGAAAGAACCCTACTACACGCAAGCCAAAAAAGCAAGAAGGAAATATCGAAAATGGAAAAATGTGTGGCATCGAAGAGGTGGGCGTTTACAAAAGTAGAGGGAATAGGCGAAATCCATTTTTAAACTTCTTACGCGAATACCGCCCCATGCAATTCGGCAAAACAGTAATCCAGATGACTAAGGACGCCGCCGAGATTGGGAGGCACATGGAAAGAGAAGAGAACGAACCCTACTACACGCAAGCCAAAAAAGCAAGAAGGAAATATCGAAAATTGAAAAATGTGTGGCATCGAAGAGGTGGGCGTTTACAAAGGTAGAGGGAATAGGGGAATTGCACACTTATATTTTATTGTATTTTTTTATTTATATAAATTTGATTATCTCTAGCCTCCTTTCTGTTTTGGTGTTGAGGTCCCAGCCAGCCAGGGTCCATGTATGCTAATTACGTTGACAGCGGCTAGTTGCAATTTACAAGTTTGGTGCCAAATAGGCTTTGAATTAAAGTTAAGCCTTTCTGCATTGGTAGCGGTTTGTGATAGAAATTTAATTTTGTAGTATGTCAACGAACGGATATATGTATGATAAATTAGTAACTTCAAATTGTAATTTCTATTTAAGATGACTGAACCTCCTAGTGAGAGATTCATTGCACTTCGCTACCACTGAATATTTTCTTGATTCACGAAGCAGACAGAACTTGAAAAATAATGTTATTCCAAAAATTTAAAAAAACAGGTAAGATATGCAGGATAAAACCATGCTTTTTTCTCCGCGTAACAGAACCTTAAGGTCCCTTGTGAAAGTCAGTCCTTAATAACAAAAAATCAGGAACTTATAAATAATCAGTTAAACAGTCAGTTGGTAAATATTTCTTTATTATTATTAAATACATAGATCAGTAACTTATTTTTTATAGAAAAATGATGTTGCAGTACAAGTTAATGTTCAATGTGGTGAGACAACACAGTTGTAGAAAATGAATGAGAAACTTCAAAATTTGTAGAGTTTTTTTGACCGTTCGGCTGCTCCATCGAAAAACACAGTATCCAACATTTTTTGTGAAATTGAGCTGAATGTTCATATGTAGATACTGTGTTGTCCCGCATCTTTCTAGCTAATCAGATTTGAGCTATCTATACTGGTTACCTATTTACAGCTACCCATAAACACAGTATCTACATGCGTTCCTTCTATTCTCCAATTAAAAACACAGCAAGTCATTATAAAGTTCGAAAGAACCAAAGAAAACCCAGTATCTGGTAGTTACTGTGTTTTAGAAAAAACACCTAGCAAACTTTTTTGTCAAAATTATGTGTATAACACAGCATCTACGAGATACTGTGTTTTGTTTTAGACATGCTCACTTAACGTACCTACATAACCTTAATTTGTGAGTGTTTGTTATTGGTGTGCAGGGTGTTAAATCAAAAATTTTGGTTATTTTTATTGTTTTTGTATTTCTTTAAGTTGTCCAGCATATCTCTTTGATAAAAAAAAAGTTCGTGCAGTTATCGTAAAAAAAATAATAAAACTATTCTTGTAGATACTGTTTAGAAAATTTATTTAATCCTCACTTCCGCCCACCTATGTGATTTCAAAACACAGTAACTGCATTTTACCATGAAACCTTAGGGTTGCAACATTTTTGGTCAAACAGTAAAAATTATACTTTAATATAGACTGCAAATATACGGGATTTAACTTTGGGAATGCATGCAGAGTGTGGGGCCATCGATCTAAAGTGTTTCCTTGTTTCTCACACTTTTACTCATTATCACATACTGTGTTATTCGATGGGGCAGCCGCGTTATATAAATGTTTACAAGAAATTATGGCCTTAAATCTCCAAGATGTCAGAAATGACCATACGAATGTGTGTTGCTTGGAGGTTTTCATCTCCGAAAGGCTACGAATTAGACAGACGATATTTGTTTGGAGCCCCTTATCGTTCTACTATACAAAAATTAGTTTGCAGTCCTATTCATATACTAATGACATTTTTCATTAATAAAGGGCAGTGTTCACAATCGCTATCTATATAAACAGTTACAAAGAATAGTAGATTATGTTATTAAGAGTAAAAGTGATACTTTATGTGGCGAAGCTGAAGTTTATTTAGCCGAACGTTAGTGAGGCAAATAATTCAGAGACCGCTCGCAGTTGTGATCAAAAATGTTCCACCCTCACTAACACAAGAAGATTTGAAAAAGGAACTTAAAGCATACAACCTACCCATAATAAACATAACAAGACTGCTAAACAAAGACAAACTCCCGATACCTGTATGTGCAGTACAACTCACAGCAAACGAAAAGGCAAAAGATATATTTAATTTGAAATTTTGTTTACAGCTGTTAAATTATATTAGGCATTAGGAGATATTCAGCTACTTTAAAAAACAGTAACAATTACTGTGCCTAAGATATATTTAATATCAACACAATCTGCCACTCAATAGTAACAGTAGAACCGAGAAACATCTAGAAACGTACCCCAGTGCCACCGGTGCCAAAGTTATGGGCACACAAAAAATTATTGAGCTTTGGAACCTAGATGCGTAAAATGCCAGGGCAAGCACATATTAATTGCGATAAGCCTCAAAAAGATCATCCTGTATGTGTCAACTGTGGAGAGAATCACTCACCTAACTTTAGAGGCTGTAAATACTTTCAAGATTCTAAATACAACCAAAACAGATCAAAGCCTATCAACACTCCAAACCCAATATCAACAACCAGTACTCAGCCCCCAAAATATAATTTTACAAATTTTCCTAATCTCGCAAGGAGCAACAACGCATTCAACCAAAAACAACCGTGGAACATAAAACCAAATAATTTCCCAAATGAAACATCTCCAATAATTAACACTATCCTAACTTCAATCCTAACACTGATCCAACCTTTTATCGAACAAATTAAACAATTCCTGATAACAAATCTTATACCTTCCATCCTCAATGGACCGTAATGCTAAAACTCTGATCCATTTAAAACTTCTTAACTGGAACGCCAACGGCATCAAAGCCCAGAAAACACTATTCACACCCACTTAACTAAGTATGATACCATCAAAATCTCAGGTTATCATATATATTGCACTGATCGAGAAGCCAGATACGCCTCAAATCAATGTCATCAACTTGGAAACAGTAGCAGTTAGAGTAAAAACGAAAGAGGGCAATTCCGTCAATATAATAAGTGTTTATAAACAGCCAATAAGCAGCTACATGAAGCAGACATCCACACAATATTTAATACCAATAAACCTACACTGTTGATAGGTGACCTAAATTCCAAACAAACAATATGGGGATGCAAAAAAACAAACTCAGCTGGAATGAAACTTAACAATCTAGCAGCAGCATATGCATTTCAGATATTAGCTCCAGAAGAACCAACATACATCTCTTATAGAAGAGACCATAGTCCTGATATCCTGGATATAATAGTACACAAAAACATTAATAAACAAATCTATCAAAAAGTGTGTCATCAACTCGACTCCGACCACTTACCGGTGATAATCTCATTTATAATTGAACCCACGATAACATACACTGAACCTAGATTAATTAACGGCCCAGTTGACTGGAACCACTTTCAGGAAATGCTAGACAAGCACCTCAAATATCCCAATAATCAAACAACTTCGGACGAAATCGATGAAACAGTAGCCCATATTACAACCTGTATCACAGACAGTATCCAAACATCCACAAAAACTGCGAAAAGAAAAAGATTTGTCAATCATAATACTCCTCCAATATATATTATAGATTTAATCAAACAGAAAAACCAACTGCGAAGGGAGTGGCAAAGGATAAGAAACCCGATAATCAAAAACCTAGTGAATAACCTATCTCATCGCATCAAAAGGGATCTTGATGCGTACAGAATCCACTCTTATCAAAAATGCATAAGTGACCTTGAACCAAGAGATCCAGGAATGTGGAAAACAACAAAGAAAATATTACGCCAACCACAAAAAATCCCACCTTTAACTACAACAGCTGCAACCCTTAACACAGATGAAGAAAAATGTGAAGCCTTTGCCGAACACTTGGCTAAAACATTTACTTCACAAAGCTACCATAACCCAACATTCACGAATATAATTACAAATTACGTCGAAACTAACCAACCAACAGCAGACATTAATATGAAACCAACCACTCCAAGAGAACTTTCTTCTATCATAAAGGCTATACCACTAAATAAATCTCCAGGGCATGACAAAATACCAAACATCATACTAAAAAATTTAACAAGAAAAGCGCTGGCATATTTAGCCACAATCTTTAATGCATGCCTCAGGACTGGCTATTTTCCAAATATGTGGAAACATGACCTCATTTTAATGTTCCCGAAACCAGGAAAAAACAAGAATGCCTGTCTAGTTATAGACCTATTAGTCTGCTAAATACAACATCAAAACTGCTCGAAACAGTAATACCTCTTAGACTCAATGATGAGATTACAAGACTCGCTATACTACCAACTTGTCAGTTCGGTTTCAGGAAAGCACACTCTACTTGTCACCAGCTGCAAAGAGTTGTAGAAACAATAGAAAAAGGTTTTGAAGATAAGCAATACACAGTCGCGTTATTTCTGGACATACCCCAGGCCTTCGATCGGGTATGGACAAACGGCCTCAAGTATAAAATATCGCATATCAACATCTCCGAATATCTCAAAGCTATATTGTACTCCTTCCTCGGAAACCGCTCATTCGCAGTAAAAATCCACGCAACAGTATCTACAACCATTAGAGCAGGAGTCCCCCAGGGAAGCATCCTAGGACCGATCTTATACAACATCTTTGTGCACGACATTCCCAACACAGAAGCGGACCTTGCTATATTTGCTGATGACACTATCCTCCTAACCAGAAATGAAAATCTAAATCTAGCCATCTCGCAGCTCCAGAAAGCAGCCAATATCGCAAACCGATGGTTTAATCAATGGAACTTAAAAATAAATCACTCCAAATGCGCAACAAAAATTTTCAGTTTAAGACGTATGAATCAACCCCAACTAATAACAATCAACGACCACGATATCGAGTGGAACACCAATGATAAAGCAATTCAATACTTAGGGGTATACTTAGACACTAGACTCACTTGGAAGTATCACATATTAAAAAAACTAAACAAAGCTTATACAAGATTGATCCAATTATACCCACTTATAAATAGAAAATTGTCAAGGGTAATACCACAAAAGGTGATTTTTTTTTGAAAATCGTACGACACTCATTAATGACCAATAGAAAAATTAGTTCACGAGCCGTAACCCAGACAACAACAAAATTTCTTGGACATTTTTTGTAGGTAGACATTACCTTTTTTTAGGGTTTGTGTCGTTACGATTTTCTTACCGAATCTGCATTCGAGCATTAATTCATACCCAGAAATTATTTTTTGTGCATTTTAACAAAGTCCCAATTTGCCCTCGCGTCCCGCTCGAGCAAATTAATACGACGTTGTTGGAACGCACTCAAAAAATTTTCTGGAAAGAATTAATGCTCTTGTGAGATTATATGTGAGAATTTTTTTGTTCACATGCTAATTATTGCGTTTAAATTTATCGAAACGAAAACTGCGTTAAAGCAGTTTTTGTTGAGAGCAATTTGCAATAATTTGCACGTTGACGAAAAAAATTCTCTTAAAAAATTTTGCCTTGAATGGTATTTGGAAAGATTATTCAACAATATGGGTAGATGACTTTTACCGTGTTCGACAGCACACATTTTTAACGTCTTCCACTATTAATTCAATACTGGAGCTTCCAACACGATTATTATGAGTTCTTAGAACGACGCTGATTTGCAAACTTTGACTTTGACGTTTTGGTGAAATGGCAGTCAAAGGCTACTCACTAAATTGAAATCATTAAAACCAATCGGGCTCGCGTGAAAACACTGTGACATTAGGTGTTTTCAATGACAGTCAATTTTGATTGGCTGTTTCTGACAAATTGAACAATTTTCATTGGTTCGTTTATTATAGTGTTGAATAATCACTAAAAGTTTAATGCACTACACTGCTTTACAAATCTTTAATCCGCCCATTACTAACGTATGCTTGTTTCATTTGGGGAAGCACATCTAAGACCAATCTATATCGAATACAAATCTTACAAAATAAAATACTGAGAATAGCCGTCAACGCCGAATGGTACGTTACCAACGAACAACTACATATTGAACTGGGTATGTTAACCATTCAGGATTACATCACCAAACTAACCAAAAAGTTTCACCAAAACCTCAATAATTGCTCAGGCGCAACCTTTTACAAACTAGGACATAGAAAACTACACACCAGGCTAAAACGACGACTACCTCAAGACGTCTACCTATCATCTACTACAGAAAGTTATAGTGATTAGTGATAAACAAGTGATCAATAATTATAAAGAACTATTCTTTTTTTATACAAAATGTTTTCACAGGAGCGATAAGTGCCCTTATGTTATTAGCTGTTAGTTAATTGTAATCATTTAAAATTACCATGAATAGCAATGAAATTGTTGAACTGGTATAATTTCTAATAAAAAAAAGAGTACTTAGCAAATACACATGCTTTTATACTTGAAAAAACACAGTTTTAGCTCTTTAATTCCACTTTTTTACTTTTACCTGAAAACACGCCGTTGTTCCATTTTTCAAAACCACGCTATACTTCAGAAACTACGATGTTTATCAAAAAAATGTGTAATTACAAGATTTGTTTATCTTCAAAAAAGAAGTAAAATGAGCTTTAAAAATTTGAAATTGGACTACTGCGTACAGAGATATACTTAAACAAAAGAATCAAGCGATATGGCTGACCTTTTTAAATATAGAGATCAAACGACCATGATCTCGACCATGTGACCAATTTTTTTTAATTCTCCTAATAGTGTTTAACAAAGACCCGCACTAAAACTTAGGGGACATAAAACTTCACACGTGACATGGGCTAGCGCCCGCACTACTATGGCTCTCATCCCAAACACATCTTTATGAACATTCAGAATTTCGATCTATTCGTGGAAGTTCCGCTACACATACTAACCGTTCAAAGCGTTAGTAAAAATTAAGTAGGTATAGGCAACGGCTACTCCGAGTACGAATTTCCCCTACGACGCGGACAAGTAATGGAATTTAGGACAAACATGGAAGTGGAAATAACATTAAATGGAAAAGTAGTGACATCGCTTATCGGAACCGTTCTAACTCGAGGCGACATGCGAAAATTCCGTGTAAAAATGGGCGATTCGCAGTTGCTTATGATCGATATGCTACTTAAATCGCCGATACACATTAGTGTTGAGCAGTTGAAGATGCCCGTTAAAGAAGAGCTAGTTGCAGAACTCCACAAATCAGCGCGAAAAACATTTTAAGAGGCGGCGCGACATCCTCAAAGGATTGCGTGATTTACTACACGCGCATTTGGTGGAGAAGTAACAAATATTAGTTAAATAAAAAGGCCGTCGAAACGACTTTTTAAAAAACACTTTTATTTTACAACGGCAATGCTACACGTTGGAGCTCAAAGACACAGTCAGACAATTTCTTACATCCAACATATGCACTAGGAACTAAAGATAAAATGTCACACTACTAACTTATATAGCATAACTTATCTACTAAGGATGCACGTGTCAGGATGCGCGTGCATGCAAGGTTACAAAGTCATCACGTTTAAACAATAGGGGACTTGTTCTACAAGGTTACAAGGTAAGCACTTTTAGACAATAGGAGACTTGTTCCATACAATTTAACTTGTTATCGTTATGTATTAGTTGTTATCAACGCTTTCTCGAAGTTATCCTGGGCTCTCCCGGTAAAACGCAAAACGGGTAAAGACGTAATAGCCGTTATGCTGAAAGTCCTGGCGAGTATGAGGGTGTCCCCTAGAAACTTACAAACCGATTTGGGAATAGTATATTAATCAACATGTTTAGAAAAGTGATGTTTTACTGAACAAGTATGGCTTGAATACGAACGTTAGCGAGTTCTTAAACGGTCATACGAGTTCAGTAAAACCACTTTTCTAACGTGTTGCGTATACTATTTTATCGCATTTCATATGAAATGTAAAATATTAAATTTTTACATAACAGTGACATTAAATGTCAAAACATAACCAAGTTGAGCAGAACCCGTTTCTATGTACTAAAGTACATTAAGCAGCTCCATTTGATGTTATGCATTTGTCAGTACTGAAGTGTATTGTTGGTGGCACTGTAAGTCTATGTCAAAT
The DNA here is from genome assembly GCA_940337035.1 of Agriotes lineatus. NCBI lineage: Eukaryota > Metazoa > Arthropoda > Insecta > Coleoptera > Elateridae > Agriotes > Agriotes lineatus. The sequence continues at coordinate 50,494 of CALNHX010005813.1, read as the reverse complement.
TTGTGATTAACTGGTTAGGTTTTGCGTCAGTCTGTGTCAAAACTGACGCAAAACCTAACCTACTAACCTCGAATTTTACATAGACTTACAGTGTCACTAAGCCGGGCTCCATAACTCAGCTGTAAGCATTCTGGCTACTGATCTAAGAGTCGAGAGTTCGATCCCGGTGAGGTTTTTAAAAATAAAAAAATGGGGATGAAAGCTTCTACAGAATACCATCATTCGGAAGTGATGTAAAGCCGTGGGTCCTATGTTACTACGATGTGTAGCATGTAAAAGATCCCTTGCTATGGTTGGAACTCCTTAGTCTCGGCAGAATTCTAAGTAGGACTAAGGTACCTGGCACTCTGCATGCCTAGACCTTATTCACGAGGTTGGCAAAAAGGGCCTATAAAGGCCTACTTGATAAACACGAGTCTCCCCAAAAAAATACTACTACTACTACTACAGTGTCACTAACAATACTCTTCAGTACTGCTAAACGTAAAACAAATCGCTGTTGCTCTACAGAAGAGTGTTGCCAATGCAGAAACGTACCACATTTCTCAAAGATTTTGAATATAGAAATGTAGTACCTACATTGCCAAATGAAATGCGATAAAAGAATTTTATAATGCCGATTTTCAAGGATTGATACAACAGTACAAAATCAATCACTACAGCACATATTCAAGCATGAAAAGCAGTATCGTGGAAAGATATAACCGCACTTTGAAGAACATGAGTGGAAGCAATTTAGTTTGCAAGGGTCCTACAAATGGTTAAACATTATACACAAACTCGTTACAAAATATAGCACAACCAAGCGTAGCAAAATAGGAATGAAACCGGCGAAAGTAAATCCTAAGAATGCAACACATCTTTTACACACAGCTTATAGTCACACAAAAACTGTAGATTCGAAAACTCAAAAGTATCAGAAAGGGGACTCCGTACGCATTAGCAAGTATCGCTCAGCATTTAGCAAGGGTTACACACCCAGTTGGAGTAACTGAATATTTCGAATACCCACCGTTCGACTGACAAATCTCACCGCCTACAGACTCACATATCGAGAAGGGCAGGAAATCAAAGGTGGATTTTACGAACATTAGCTACTGAAAACCAAACACTCGGACGTATATCTCATAGAAAAGGTGTTGAAGAAGAAGGGAAACCAGGTTTACGCCAAGTGGTAGGGATTTGATAATCATCACAATTCCTGGATTTCTAAAACCGATATTGTATAAAGTAATGCCATTGTATAATACGTTTTAAATAAAAATATTGATTTTTCTGGTATTTATTACTGTTACTGATAACGTAACAAACAGTGCAAATTAGTGTGCATAAATGATCGCACAAAAAACAGATACAGACATGTTTTATAGCAATGTAAACTACTAACCATTGCTGTTAAATAAAAAACTTTTCTGAGTAACCACTTTATTTCAACTTATCATTTCCGTGTTAGTGGTTGAACTGACGACCGAAGATTTTAAATGACGCACCAGCAGCCCTCCGAAAATGAGCGAGTGCGCCCGAAATACAAAACTGGCAACGAAAATACACAAACTTAAAATTATACAAAGAAATAGAAAAATGTATTCTAAACATACCCCCCCCCCTTGAAGAACTAAACTTCAAAACACTGTACAGTTACAATAATGATTAAGCATACATATATACAAAAATCGAGAACCTTTAATAGCACAACATAGAATAAAGTCTTTAGAAAACAGTCAATTGTCATTAATAGGCAACACACACAGTTTAACTACCGCACGTTTTTGTACGCCACCAACACTTCACAGTTACCACTCGGATTACGCCATCAGAACAGGGATGCACCTCCACAATTCTGCCAAGATGCCATTTCAAAGAAGGCACATTGTCCTCGAGAATGACGACCATTGCGTTGAGAGCAATTAAATTTGCGCTGTTGGATCGCCATTTAGTTCGCACCTGCAGTTCGCCAATATACTCCTTGGACCACCTGGCCCAAAAGTGCTGAGATATGTGCGGCACCCTGTGAAAGTGAGACAGTCTTGCTGGCTTAATGTCAACAACATTTTGATCTGGAACGCTGAATAAGCTTCTCCCTATCAGAAAGTGAGCTGGAGTGAGAGGATTTAGGTCAGAAGGGTCATTTGATAATGGGAAGAGAGGTCTAGAATTTACCACTGCTTCAATTTGAATTAAAACAGTATTTAATTCTTCATACGTTAGTAGTGCAGTACCAATAACGCGTTTCAAGTGATATTTTATTGTTTTTACACCTGCTTCCCAGAGACCTCCGAAATGCGGAGAGCGTCGTGGTATAAAGGACCAGGAAATACACTCTGAGGCTATTGCATTATCAAAATCCTTACTAGTGCATTCAGAATTTAAATCTCTTAAAAATGATTTTAAACAAGCATTTGCCCCAACGAAATTGCTGCCATTATCAGAAAATATTTTGGAAGGTTTACCCCTTCTTGCAACAAAGCGTCTTAAGATAGCTAAGAAGGCTTCTGTGGTAAGTAAAGATAGAACTTCCACATGAATTGCCTTTGTCGAAAAACAAATGAAAATGCATATATACGCTTTTATCGTCTTGCAACCTCGCCCCTTACAGTCTTTAGATACAATAGGGCCACAATAATCCACGCCACATGTTTGAAAGGGAAAGGCAGCTGTTACTCGCTCTCTAGGCAAAGATCCCATTAAATATTTAGCACGATTGGGATTTGCACAAAAACATCTTATGCAGTTATGAATAATTTTTCGCACTAAGTTGCGTTCCGAAATTGGCCAATATGTGTCCCTAAGAACTGATAAAAGTAATTGCGGACCCGAATGTAGCGTAGGTTCATGCAGATCTTGCGCAATTAGCAATGTAAGTCGATGCTTGGACGGGAGAAGAATCGGGTGCTTCTTATTTTCAGAAAAATTGGAATTTTGTAATCTACCGCCTACCCGCAAAATTCCTCTGTCATCAAGGAAAGGATGTAGGGCGAGTAAATTACTTTTGGCATTAATATTTTTTTCGAAAGTTCCTTGATTTCTTCCCTAAATTCGTCGTGCTGGGCAATTTTTATCAGGCTTTCCAAAGCATGGTTTAATTCAGTCACTGTAAGGCAACCGATGGTTCTATCACGTTTTAGCTTTAATGAATTGTTTTTAAATCTCACACAATATGCTATACTGCAATGATCTGAGTGTGTTATTATAATAATTATATTATATTATGAAATAAATCAAGGATCACTACAAACTAAATATTTGCCTATTTTCACTTTAATCAAATTTAACTGAGTGACCATATTTTATAGGTTCGTTGTTTACTTCAAGTTTAAAAACAGTAGTTTGCCCTTTGATTTATAATACACTAATCTGATGTAAATTGTGCTAGCTCAAAGATTTCGCATGAAACTCTAATCTCCCACAGGTCGGAGGTTCTTTTTGTCCGTTTGCAATAAGAAAATGTACGCCACTGAGCGCGTAGTTCATATGCGACGCAGTTCGCTTTTGCCTAACATGACATAACATTTATTTTCACAAAATTAGTTTCAAATGCCGGTCGCCTGGTGTTTTACTGTGATTAAAAGCAATTAAAATGAGCGAACTAACAGGTAAGATTTGAATCTGGCGCTTTATTTAAGCGTCCCTCTAGCTTTTGTTTTTAATTCCAGGTAAAATTGTCCACTGCATAAAATTGAGAATTTTCTAACCCCACTTCTACTGGAGTTTGTAGTAGAATGAATTATTTTCGGATCTCATGGCTTCTACTTGGAAACAACTCCGCAGCAAAGCTATTAGGTCCCTCGGTGCGTTTCTCAGTTGTAATAAATCAAATAGCTTTACACTAACCTTTTATGCCTTGTCTTAGGTGCGAGCCAATGGGCTGCCGATTGAAGAAAATGCCCAGACCTTCTCTCGCAGTAATAGGATGGACGTGTGATGCTGCTGTGATGCCCGTGGCCCTCGGCTAAAACGGCAGGAACTGCTATACAGGCTCTGGAACCCCTGGCGTAGCACGAACTGGTCTCCGAAGGCTGCGTCCTCAGGATCGGAAGGCGGCCGCAGGACAAGTTATTTTAGGCAACGGATTTTGCCTTCTTCACTTGTGCATGAACACTAACTTGTCAGGAGCACTTTGGTAAATTTATATGCTTGTAAATTAATATTTAGTATGTAAAATTTATAATTAAACACAAGCCATAAATTGAATGTTAAGCATCCAAACTTTATTCATTTGTTCTCCTCCAATTTTTAATTTACAAACAGGATATTGACTTTAGTCAAATTATGTTTTTAACAATTATTAATCTTAAATTTAATACATGTTTACAATTAAATCAATTTATAAAAATTGTCTTTGTATTTTTATAATTATTGTCTATCGATTTTTAAACGCGTTTCACACTTTAACAGGCCTTTTTTGTACACTGAGTACACACTGATCACTGCTTCCTTTTGTGTCCATTTCCTCATTAGCTACTTGAAGATCAATGTAATGTCCATTTTCACTCGTACTTGCTGATCAAAACACTGTTCATAATCCAGCCAAATTTTCCAATTTTATTTACCCATTTTTATCTTGTAATTCTTTTTTATACCTGATTTTTGTGCTCATTGCACTTTCTTTGATAAGCTTCTGTTTGATTACCTTTTTTTTAACTCGCTCAAAGAAATTATTTACTATTTATTATTACTTTAAATATTGCTATACACGCATTTAAATCTGACTTCTGTAAGAATATTTCAATTGCATATTTTAAATAATGCCATAGTCTTATTAAAAAGCTTTAAGACCTGCAACCCTATGACAGTCAAGTTTCATTTGATTCTAGCTTTATTTACTTTGTTCTAATGACAAATAATGGCTCAATTTGTCCATTTCATTTTAAACTGACACATTAGGTACAATTATACAGATTTGTGAATCACAACGACTCTGTGCTTCTATGACTTGGTATTCAACTTATTCTCATGCTATCAGAGTTGTTTTTTAAGGGCTAAATACCATCTCAATACATCGCTGCAACCGCTTTAGAGAAGAAAAACGCCAAATAAATCGTTTTCGATTCGTGCTATCAATTCAATTGTAGTTGCAACGCGATATTCAGACAAATACTCAGTGGAAGTCTGATAATTTTCAGTTGCCCCACCGGGCCAGCAGCTAGGTAACTGCCTTAGCCAACCTGGGCCGTGCTACCAGAGTTTTGAGCCAATTAATTTATTTGTTCTAATACCGATTGATAGAAGGTCAGCAGGATTGTTACCAGGGCTAATATGCCGCCAGTCAGACTGGCCTATCAAATTTTGGATTTCCGAAACCCGATTGGCCACTAAGGTTTTTAAGGTAGTTGGAGCTGACCTTATCCATGCTAGCGTAGTAGTAGTAGTAGTATTATTTTTGGGGAGACTTATGTCTAGCAAGTAGGCCTTTATAGGCCCTTTTTGCCAACCCCATGAACAAGGTCTAGGCATGCAGAGTACCAGGTACCTTTGTCCTACTTAGAATTTTGCCGAGACTAAGGAGTTCCAACCCTAACAAGGGATATTTAAATGCTACACATCGTAGTAACATGGGACCCACGGCTTTACATCACTTCCGAATGATGGCATTCTGTGAGGTTTTCATCCGCATTTTTTTATTTTTAAAAACCTCACCGGGATCGGGGATCCAACTCTCGACCCTTAGATCAGTAGCCAGAATGCTTACCACTGAGCTATGGAGCCCGGCATGCTAGCGTAACTGTCGAATCGCACCAATACACCGTAGCGTCAAACTGCATTTTTATGGCTGCCTTGAACTTATCAACAAGTCTAGCAAGTAAAAGAGCCACGCACAGTTATAAGCGCGGTATGGAAATGGTTTTTAACGGTGCTACTCTAGATTTAGCACAAGCTAACTTAATATGTGCGTTTCCTAACGCGTCCATACTCCGAACGTAGATACAAGTGCCATACGCGACCTCAGACGCATCTGAAAAACAATGCATTTCAATGCTCGTTGCATCGTGGATGATTACTTGACGCGGTATCTCTATTTGCTGTAAAGCTATTAGTTCATCTTGAAACTGTAGCCACTGAGAATGCAAATCCATAGGAACAGATTCGTCCCATGATAAATTATATTGCCATAATTTTTGAAGCAAAATTTTTGGTATTATGACAGCAAGACCTAGGAGCCCTAAAGGATCAAATATTTTAGCTGTAGCGGATAAAATATACCTCTTGGTCACGGAAGTTTGCAATTCATTTGCCTTGATGCTATAATTTAATGTGTCTGATTGCGGTAGCCACAATAAGCCTAAAGTTTTTGTGCTTTGATCAGGACACAACTTCAGTGCGCTAGAATTTCTAGCATTAGAGGCAGGTATATCATGTAAAACCGAGGGTTCGTTTAATATCCACTTTCTGAGATCGAAACAACCACGTTGGAGTATCAAAATGATTTCATTTCGAATAATAATTGTTTCTTTGACAGAATCTGCACCCGTAAGCAGATCATTGACATAGAAATCGTTTAAAATTATATTAGATGCTCGAGGAAATTCGTTTATGCTTTTATGCCCTAACTCTTGAAGACACCTAATTGCCAAGAATGAAGCCGCGGCAGTGCCGTACGTAACCGTGTTCAAACAGTAGTTCGGCAATGGGTCAGTAGGGCTTGATCGCCTTTGTTGTGAGGCTTTCTTCGTCTATCACGCCATGATGAGGCAAGTAATACGAAACGACACTACTTTCTACATTTTCTATCTTGCTCATGTGACCCATCATCTCGTACTCACTCATGAATTTGACATATAATTCCTTAAGTTTAGGATTTCTTTCCAATTTTATTTCAAGAGCGTAAAATCTCTTAACAGCTAATAATTTTGAATCGCCTAATTTATTTGATATTTCCTTTAGCGGAATGGAGACATAGAATCTACCATTCTCGTCGCGAGCAGTAGTGCTAGTAAAATTCCTTTCACAAAAACGCTCTTCGCTTGAAAGTGCCTTGGTTATGCAACATTCCTCTAGTTCCCAGAATTTTGCCAATTGTGCTTGCACATCTAGACTACTACTTTCTATGTTTAAATTACAATGAACGTTGTTATGATTGTTAGGCTAACAATTTAAAGGACCGGCTAATATCCATCCTTGTCTCGTTTTTTGCAACGTTATACGATTTCCACCTAGCTTAATTTGTCCCACACAGATTAATTGCCAAAAGATCTCAGAACCTATCAGAATTTCATCTAATTTAATATTCGGCGGAATTTGAAATAAGGCTGAGTCGAACGAGTAGCTTGGAATATTTCCAGTTATTTTTGGGACTACTATGCAAGAGATGGTGGTTTTAAAATTGCCATAGCTTGAGTGCATACTGAGTTCCGCTTTGTGTCGAATTTGGGTAGACAACTGGTTTATACCCGTTACTGCTAAATCAATATTAGTTTTCTGTAAACCTAATCGCTCACACAAATTTTCGGTTATAATATTTGATTGACTTTCGGAATCTAATAATGCACGACAATTATAAAGAGAGCTAGATTTGCACTCAACACGAATGATCGCCGTTGATAGTAACACTTGCTGCTCGTAGCCGTTCATAATATGACTTGTAATCGACGAAACTGCATTAGCTTCTTCCTGACTTATTTGCGCTATTTGCGAGTGACCGGAGCTAGACGCTTCTACGCTATTTTGAATTACTCCGGAGGAAAAACTTTGAGTTTCCGAATTTTGAGTATTTAAATGTAGGAGTGTATGGTGCCTTTTCTTACAATATCTACAGCTTGATGCCCTACAAAAATTACTAGAATGGAAACCCTTTAGGAAATTAAAACAAAGTCTTTTGTTTTTTGCCTCTTGTATTCGAGACGCTATCGGAAGTGCTTTAAACTGTTCGCAATTATAAATGCTGTGCGAGTCTTTGCAAATGACGCATTTAGGCTGCTTAACTGCATTTTCAATAGTGGCCAAAAATGGCCTGCGTAACATTAAGAGTTTCCAACAGTTCACATTTCGACTTCAGAAACGTTTCTAAATGCTCCATAGTTGGGAAATCACCTTCAATTTTCTGAACCTCCCATTCACGTGTAGTGGCGGAATCAAATTTAGCACTAATTAAATAAATTAAAATAGTATCCCACGCTTCTACTGGCTGACCTAACACCTTTAATGCCCTTAAATGTTTAGAAATATTGTCAAGGAGCTGCCGTAACAAAATATGAGATTCCTTTGTTATAGATGGTAAATTAAACAATAGTTTAATATGATTATTTACAATTAGCCGCTTATTGTCATACCTTTCAAGCAATAAATTCCACGCAATGGGATAATTAATATCGCACACTTGTAAGGACTGAATTATTTCGCCTGCCTTTCCCTTCACGGAACCCTTTAGGTATAGAAATTTTTGAACATTTGTCATAGTTTCATTGTCATGTATTAATGATTTGTATAAATCTCTATACTCTAACCAATGCCCGATATCGCCTTCAAATTGGGGTAAATTTACGGTTGGAAGACGAACTTGATTTATTATGCCAGAATGGTCGAGGTTGGTACGATTTGAATTTCTTTGTTGCTGCAAGGGGGTGCTTTGACTGTGTTGCTTTAGATATGTTTGTGCCAAAGATAAATTAGTGTGATAGAAATATTCAAAGTTTTATCTTTCATCTGAACTAGCACCAACTTTCTCAGACTGAAGCGATTCAATTTCATCTTGCACTATATTAAAATCAGCTATAATGGGTTTTATTCCCGAAATTCTCATTTCTAATTGGAAAAAAAATGCTTCATCTGGATTCGTACTGCTTAAGGCTGAATTAATATAAGTTTGAAACCTCGTGAGTTGGGCTTTAATAACACCACGCTTTCGTATTAAGTTCGTTAAATCTCAAATTTCAAAGTAATTGCAGCAATGGTAATAAAGAATAAAGAAAAGTAGGATAAATACGATATAAGGACAGCTCACTTACTTCTTACAGCCTCTTTGTTCTCAGCACAGGATTGCTACCTGCGGGTTTCTTTGTTGTCTATTTGCACCCGGAAGCTGATTCACGCTGCAAACTGTACAGGCCGGTGCCAGATGTTCCAAGATGCTGCTTGCTGGGCACGAAGGGATGCTAACTGGACGTTGACCCTAGGACTATGGACAAAGGAATGATGCTCCGCCGTCGCCTATTAATTACGTATTAATTTAATACTATTTGGGGATGAATCCTTGATGCTTCCACGTAGTCGCTCGAAAGATGAATTTAGAAATCGACGAGCTGGTACTCGTACAGACCACGGATTTCAAACACTTGCGAATTTGGTTTATCGACGGTAAATGTGATTAATTGCTTACCGGATAAACTCTTACACACACACTACACATAGTTCTTATTAATTTGACTGCGAAGAACTAAAATATGTTGTTAAATAAAAACTTTTCTGAGTAACCACTTTATTTCAACTTATCAGTTGCATGTCAGTGGTTGAACTGACCACCGAAGATTTTAAATGACTCACCAGCAGCCTCCCGAAAATGAGCGAGTGCGCCCGAAATACAAAACTGGCAACGAAAATACACAAACTTAAAATTATACAAAGAAATAGAAAAATGTAATCTAAACAACCATTACATATATTATTCAGTCAGTCACATAACCAAGTGTTCTTAACCTACCCCCCACCAATACTATACAATATACAATATTCTCTATACTAAGCGTAACCTACAAAGTACAAGGATCGATTTCGTTGTGCAGCACATGTGCTGTTAAGTAATAACCAATACTGTTACGCGAACATACTGTAAACTACATTATGTTATGGGCAATCTACAACAATTCGTCTAGCCTGTAATCAGGTATAGCTCGATGTCCCCACGCCAAGGTTTTAGGAGTGTTATGAATACGGTAGCGTTTATCATCTCGCGTAGAAAGCGCAACCTTATTCATTAATTCGGTGTACATAGTGTGCAAACGGGAGAGAAAAACATGCATTTGATAAACGACAGCCCCCCCTTTTGTTTTCAGCTACATATTTATAAATTTCGGTGGTGGATTCCGAACAGCACTCTTTTTAATCCCCTTTGCCTTCTTGTCAACTCTACCAATAGCGTTTACACGGCCACCCCAGCGTATTCATCCTTAAATTTGCCAACAACAGATCCAGTTGTAATTTGATGTATCAACGCTGGTGGTGCTGTTTCAAGTTCGCGTAAAAATTTTCAGTAACAATTTCCAAGATTAAAGAGTCAGTGTCGGTGTACAAGAGAGACACATTAGGGCCGTATTAACGCTTTAAAAAATCATAATAAAAATCATACATAACCGTTCTTGAAATATCCAACGAGAAACCAGCATAACTCGGTTTGTTATAAAAACCCGACGTTTTATTAATTTCAACAGCTATTAAACTTTCATCAAATCGAATTTTATCTTTAAAGTTAGGTTTTGCAATCAAAACTTCTGCCCCCATTCTGTTACCAATTTTCTCCCAATAACTTTACAAGAACCCTTTTACGCACGTTCTCCATAGTTTTGCCAAATACGCTGTTGTTAGCCAGCTTAAAGGAATTTCTGTGGAATTCGTTGTCAGAGTGGTTTCGTAAATTCGTGTTCAAGTCGATGTAGGATCTGAGCCAGCTGGATTGTGTGTATTCTACGTGTTCTAACCAAAATCAAACCAAAGCATTGCTGTAAATTTCTCTAACGAATGTCATTTAAATTGGGAATTAAATTTGCAATTTAAAATTTTCCCCTGTGGTGGAACCGATAGCTCGGGACAAAAGGGTAAGTTAATGTTAGCTTCGTGCAATTTTTCCAGGTAGCGTAAGTCAACTTCCAAAGCGTACCCCGTGTCGGAGTAATTCGAAACTTGCAAAACGTCAAAACTGTTAATTTCCTTGTCAATCAATTAACAAAATTACCCTATGCAAAGAGCAAAGATAGACACACAGACCAATGAACAAATAGTAGTTTATTTATCTAGAACGAAAAGTGGCATTTTAAAGACGAGAATTACTTGCGAGGACCTTTAAAAACACTTTTCGTTCGTGGTGAATACAACGGTTGATTTCATACTGCAAGTTTAATGAATTTTAAATAAAAAGTTGTAAATCATTTCAAATTTCATGTCAACAACTGAAGTATAATTTTAAAGTACTTGAACTTTAAAATTTTACTTTAAAGTACTAGGATTTTAATGTTCCATTTTTTGTACCATAAATAATCCGAAAAATGTCATTTTTGACATCAGTATGCAATAAAATACGTTTTTTGGGTTCAGGGGATTTTCTAAACACATTTTTAAAGAAAAAGTCACTTTTTTAAATGGCACCTACTAAGGGTCATCTTGACCCCTCTGTGAAGTTAGCACCACAACTTCAAAAAATGTTATTTTTTTCAAGAGTTCCCGTTGCACCCCCAAGAATTCTAGAGTTCCTTGCTATTTTTAAAAATAGTTCTATGTATTAAAGAGAAAAAAATTTGCGTCGAAAATTTGGGGTGCTAACTTCACATTTTCCTAGGACAAATACCACTATAACTCTTTTTCAGTCACACTTATTGAAAAATGTCATTACACTTTTCGATAGAACTCGCAGGGGTGCTACTAGAACTCTAACAAAAAAAATTTCAAATAAAAATGTTTTTTATAAACTGGAAAAAATATATTTTTAATTTTCTATAGTTCCGGTAGTTCTAATGGGAGTTCTAGTAGCACCCCGGCGAGTTCTATCTATAAATCTAATAACATTTTTAGATAGGACCCGAAGTAAAGAAGTTACGCCTATTTTTGTGTTAGTATTTTTACAAAACCACAAGTCCTGAAAGGAATTTTCTATAGTTCCGGTAGTTCTAATGGGAGTTCTAGTAGCACCCCGGCGAGTTCTATCGATAAATCTAATAACATTTTTTGATAGCACCCGAAGTAAAGAAGTTACGCCTATTTTTGTGTTAGTATTTTTACAAAACCACAGTCCTGAAAGCAGTTTTTTTAAAGTTCCGGTAGTTCTAATGGGTGTTCTAGTAGCACCCCGGCGAGTTCTATCGATAACTCTAATAACATTTTTTGATATGACCCGAAGTAAAGAAGTTACGCCTATTTTTGTGTTAGTATTTTTACAAAACCACAAGTCCTGAAAGCAATTTTTAAAAAGTTCCGGTAGTTCTAATGGGAGTTCTAGTAGCACCCCGGCGAGTTCTATCGAAAAGTGTAATGAAATTTTTTAATAAGTGTGACTGAAAAAGAGTTATAGAGGTATTTGTCCTAGGGAAATGTGAAGTTAGCACCCCAAATTTTCGATGCACATTTTCTCTTAAGTACGTAGAACTATTTTTAAAAATAGCAACTAACTCTAGAACTCTTTGGGGTGCAACGGGAACTCTTGAAAAAAATAACATTTTTTGAAGTTGTCGTGCTAACTTCACAGGGGTGTCATCTTGCCATTAGATAGAAAATGTAATTATCAATCTAATGATTTGAATCATGCGCTACTTTATCTTTACCTACCTAAAATTGAAAAATAATTAATTAATTTTTTTAAATATTTTTCGGAAATACCTAAGCAAATTTGGCAACACTGTTATTTGTAATTTAGTCGTAGATTCCAAAAAACGTTAAATATATAGGGTAATCCATTTAAAAAATCAAAGTTAGTGTTACTTCCGGTGAAACATGAATTCGGCCATTTTGATTACATTTGTTATCAATCCGAAATTATGTCTAGTATCCTTTTATCAAATTTCATCAAAATTCATTCATACATAAAGGAGATAAAGGGTTTTCCATTAAGAAGTCCCATTTTAAATTTCGCAGCATTTTTGATCTGTTGAATAGCAAGCCGTGAATCCTTGACATTTGTCCGTAAAAACTATACGATTTAAGAAATTGGCACTATACACGCTTCAACAACGTATTATAGAAATAGTGAAAATTCATTATAGACATGGTGAAAATTTCGCCGCGACAGTTCGTAGGGTTCGTGGTGTTTTTGGTCGGTATGAATCACCTTCTCGCAAAGCCATTGTAAATCTAATCGCAAAATTTGAACAAAATGGCCAAGTTGTAAAATTGCCAGTTCGAACTCGTACCGTCAGGTCAGCCCAAACATTGCCTACGAACTCTGCGAACTGTCTCGGAGAAATTTTCACCATGTCTATAATGAATTTTCACTATTTCTGTACGTTGTTGGAGCGTGTATCGTGATATTTTCTTAAATCATATAGCTTTTTACTGGCAAATGCCAAGGATTCAAGGGTTGCTATTCAACAGATCAAAAATGCTGCGAAATTTAAAATGGGACTTCTTAATGGAAAACCCTTTAGATGCATAGCCCTGGTTCATCGTCGCCCGGTAATCCGGTATACTATTACATTATATGCTTTACAATCTTCACTATTCCTTTTTTATATTAAAACCAAAATCGCATTAATTATTTACTATACCAGTGGTATAATTGCATAATTAATATACGTGTGTGTAAGTTACGAGTACGTGGCAAGTTATATTATGACTAGACAATGGCTACCTGTGTAAAACTGCAAGCTTGCAACTTTGAACAATAATAGCTTCTTTGTGTGAACTGCAAGTCTGCAACCTTGAACGCACGTGGCTCACGTTCCCTTTTAGAGATAACGCTTATCTTAGCTGATTAGACATAGTATATATACAAGTAGCCTGCACCTCTAAGATAAGTTCCAGTTAGTTCATAGCTAGATGTAAGATATTGTCTAGCAGCTAAGCTGTGTGCTTCCAATGTTATATTTCATTGTAAAATAAAAATAAACGTTTTTTAAAAAGTCGTTTCGGCGGCCTTTTTATAAAACTGGCGCAGTCGTTCGGATTTGTGGAGGAAAACCTGGAAAACTACAAACATCGAGTCGACCAGCAACTTTCCTTGAGGTTTAGCTCTTTGCTGCAAATCGACACCTACCACCCAGCGGATCTTCGGACATCTCCAACAGGGACAAACATTGCCCGATCGTGAGAAGCGCCCGTCGACCCAGCTCCTGCTCCTCCGTGGTTATTGGAACCATCTGGTCATTGGGACCACTTGATCATTGGGATCAGTCTCTGGTTTGGCAACGTCAACAACGACGACCCCAGGACAACTTTTGGATGACGACCTAGCGTTAAGCAGGCCATCCAAAGTCGGACTTCAGGACCTAGCTGTTTGCAGGCCAGCCGACATCAACAGGATCTACGCATCCTTTTATTGAAGACAACAGGACGTAGCAGATCGCACGCCGTTCGTCAATTTTAACGCACAATGTAAGTGCATATTTTTATAATTCAAATAATAATTTTCAAGCTTTAGAGAAAAAGCAAGGTATATTTTAAAGGCAACAAAGTAACGACTATTAAAGCGTTCGCCTAAGTAATAATTTTCAAGCTTCAAAGTAAGCAAGGTAATAATTTTAAAGGCAACAAAGTAACGTAATATAATTTTCAAAAGTAATAATTATTAAAGCGTTCGCCTAAACAGCAAAGTTAATTAATATTAATCAAATTTTAAATATACTAACATAGTTCTAATATTTATTTATAAGTTCAGACAGAACGTAGTAAGCCAGACCAATTGCTGCACATACAAGGTGTGCTTAATTTGCATTTGTGCTTGCGTTCTTGTGCGTAGGTACCCCCTGTTAGGCATCCCCTAGTCATTAAACTGTTTACTAACATAAAACAAAAAACTAAAATCAAGTGAAACAAATAAAGTAAAATTAATTTTTGTCTACAACATTTTTATGTTAATAGTGATCTTGAAGCATTAGATAAAAACTTATATTTTTAAACAATTGTAAAAATTTTATGTCACGAGATCGATCACGCTCACCAAGGCATTCTATCCCTAGAATTTTATTTTTAAATAATTGTAACAACCCAAATATGGTTGAACAAAGTACATCATTGTTTCCCCCACATTTTAATGTAGCTTTATTAAATGAAACTCCCACATACGATGGTAATCAAGCCACTCTATCGGAATTTGTCAGATCCGCAGAGATCATTGCGACTAAATTTTGCACGGAAAACTCAAACGATTATATCAACTAAGTAATTTTAAATTCGATAAGGAATAAATTAAAAGGTCAAGCGTTAGAAGTAATTACAGGTTACCAGTATAATAACTGGAAAAACTTAAAAAAATGTCTTAATTGAAAATTTTGGCGACCAAAGGTCAGAATTGAATCTTTTAATTGATTTAACCAAATTAAAACAGAATAAAGACTCTCCCATAGAATTTTTCAATAAAGTTAGAACCCATTTGGCTATTTATAATTCTAAAGTTTCTCTGAGTCGAGAATCAAAAGACATTATCACTTATAAATTAAAGGCTAATAAAGATTTAGCACTTCGCACTTTTACAAGTGGACTAAATGAAAATTTAGGAAGCTTTGTAAGAAGTAGAAACCCAACTTCACTAGAACAAGCCTTAAGCATAGTAAAAGAAGAAATCGATATCAGATATTCTCAAAATAAAATAATTTTCAAAGTCAGAAATTAAATAAATCAAATTTAACTTCCAATATTCAAACAAGAAATTCATATCAACCTAAATTTAATAACCCAAATTTTATGCAAAGACCATTCCAACAAAATCGAAGTAATTTTAACCAAAATCCTAAAAGTAATTTTAATCAAAATCCCAACTATTTTAAAAGTCCAACAAATTTTAACAATCCTAATAATTCTAGAATAACTCAAAATTCAAGCTTTAATGCATTTGCACCTAAACCAAATTTTTCACCAACAAATAAACCAGAACCTATGGACTTTAGCACTATAAAAAGACCAGCTACTCAACAATAAAATTTCCCTAATAAATATCGAGCAAATTCTCAAAACGTTAATAGAAATTTTAGTCAAGTATTTTATCACAGTAATATTCAACAAGAAAATTCCCCTGTTGATTATGAAAATCTAACAGAAAATTTATTCGAAAACTCCCCTGAAAAAATAAAAACTTCACTGAAAATTTATTCGAAAATTCTCAAGAAAATCCAGAATACAACCAATCAAACCTATATTTTTAAAATGAACCCCAAGACTTGGACATTACATCAGATTATTATGAATTTCCAGATCCAAGCGATACCGTAAATTTTTATTAAGAGCCTCGGAAAAGCATATTTTAACTTTTAATATAAATTCAAAATCAGATCTTCCGTATATTATAGTTCATGCCACCGGCGATAAACTTTTAATAGATACAGGTAGCTCACAAACAATAATTTCTCCAGAATTTGTACAACAACATTTTCCAAATTATATTTATGAAACAGAATCCGAGATAGTTACATCTCATGGAATTTCTCAACATAACTTAATTGCAGATTTACCAATCCCCAGTCTTTTTTATGAAAACGGAACACATACATGTTATTTATATAATTTTAACCAAGACTATATAGGACTTATTGGATCCGATTTATTTTCAAAATTATACGCACGAATAGATTATAAATGGATGTATAGTCAGACAGAAAGAGCTACGATACCATTTTATTACAACCCGTAAAAACTAAACAAAAAAAAAGTGAAACTAATGTAATTTGTCCAAACCTAAAAATTAAGATTTTTATTTTTCTCAACAAAACCTACAGTTAACCCTGTGTACAGAACTTTTCGTAAAATTTATCAGCATAAAAAAAATGGAACTAAAATAACTCCAAAATTAAAATTTAATGAAAAATTAGTCATGCCTTCAGCAATTGAAACCATACAATAATCAATTTAAAACAAGCGTAATTAATACTTTAAATGAAATAC
Organism: Agriotes lineatus; assembly: GCA_940337035.1. Lineage (NCBI taxonomy): Eukaryota > Metazoa > Arthropoda > Insecta > Coleoptera > Elateridae > Agriotes > Agriotes lineatus. Next base: position 33,766 of record CALNHX010005813.1, on the reverse strand, counting down.
AAGAAATTAATATTTATAATCCTTAATCTTATAAAAATAAAAATTATGAACTCAACAAAAATCAGTCTATCAGACTTAACAACTTTAATATAAAAACTCCAAACATTAAAAGTATTTTAGATAATTAATTTAAATAACAATTTAAAAAACAATTTAAGACTAGACCATTTAAACGAAGACAAAAAAACTCTTTTGGCTAATTTATGTTTTCAATACAGAGATGTATTTTCCTCTCCCGAAATACCTTTATCCGTTACGAAACTGACAATAAAAGTCAACTCATAAGATTTAATAATTTAAACATAAATCTGTAAAATATTTAGATTATATAGCTACTTTAGAAGGAATAAAATCAGATTCATCTAAAAATTCAACAATCAAAATTTCCCAGCACCTAAAAAACGAAATAAAATCATTTTTAGCCAAATAGTCTATTAAAGAACATTTATCAAAGACTTTACCAAAATAACTAAATTTTTAACCGTGTGTTTAAAGAAAGAAATAAGATTGTACACACCCCTGAATTTTTGAAAAACTTTGAGTGTTGCAAATAAATTCTAATAAATAAATCAGTAACTTCAAGTATCAAAAGTATTTTAAAATAACATCTTAAGAAAAAACTTAAGACTAAAATCATTTAAATCAGAAAAACTCAAATAAAAATTATACTTAACAAACAAACAAGACCTAAGCTCGTATTATGCTGGTATTTACAATTTTAATAATCACAATATTTCTCGCGTTAAAACTAAATGTTCACAGCAACATACCTTTATAATTGATATTGCTAAAGGAAAACAAAGAAAAACATTTACAACAATTTAAAATTAAATTCAAATTCAGAAAAGTCAAACATTTCAATTAAATGAAAAAGTATTTGTTAAAACAAATCTCAGAAGTAAAGATGAAATTTAAAATTAAAACCAATTCGGAAAAATCAAACATTCCAATTAAATGAAAAAATATTTGTTAAAACAAATTTCAGAAGTAAAGTTGAAATTCAAAATTAAATCTAATTTAAAAAAAATGGAAATATAAAACACCCTGACTAAAAGGACTTATTGCTCTCCCTTTTTTCAGGATTACTACCCTCTTCATCGCCTGTACCCTGCTGACTCAATCACCAGTTATACAGAGCGACATTATTATTAAGAATTTAAAAGATAATCCCGGATTATATCCCTTAAACTTAGGAAACGTAGTGCTTAAACAAAGCGAATGGACGCTTATTAGAAATGTAGACTATATTCCTATATTTGTTAGTTATGACACACTTAGAACTAATTTAATGAAACTAATACCGTTACTTGAAAATAAGAGTTACGTTATTGAATATACAAAATTTAAAAAACAATTTACTCATAATATTAAAACAATATATTGAAAAAGCAGATAAACTCCTAAATCAATTATTCCCTGATGTCAAACACAAAATTAATAAGAGAGGACTTTTCGATGGACTAGGATCCGCTTTCAAATTTTTAACTGGCAACCTCAACGCCAACGATGGAGTCAGATACGAATCTATGATTACTAAATTACAAGAAAGCAATAAAATTCAAAATGACATATTAGAACAAACTAAAATTTTAAACGATACCATTTCAGTAATCAATGTTATAGCAAAGAGCCGGGAATTATTAGACAGAAATATAAATAAAATCATTTTACAAAATGAAGAATTAGGCAAAAATCTCGCTACATACTCCTTAAAAGCAGTCTTGCTGGAAGCAATTCAATTTTTACAACTACTTATTAACACTTGTTTGGAACTAGGAAATGCATTAACTTTTGCCCAAAATCAACAGATGCATATGTCATTAATTAATAATGACGATTTAATTGAAAATATAAATGAAATTTCGACGTATCTCAATAGCATATCAGGAAAAGCTTTAACTATTCCCTATCCTGCAGAGTTACAGTATTTACATTTATACGAGTCAATTATCATTACAAAAGTTTACCAAGTTAAAAATAGAATTACATTTATATTCGAAATACCTCTTACTTCCAAAACGAACGATTATCAAATGATACAATTAATACCATTTCCGATTTTTATCCAAAATTATCAGTTTCGTATGATTATACCTACATATAGTACTTTATTATTCAACGTTAAAAACAGCATTCCCGTTGAAATAAGTCATTGTAAACTTATAACTTTAGACATCTACTTTTGTAATCAAAATAACTACTACGAAATCCCCAACGACAAATTGTGCGAAACACAACTTCTGTCATTTAATAAAAATAAAACATGTATCCCTTATTTATTCAATTTAACAGAGATCAAAATATCACAAATAAATCCTGCGACATGGTTAATATCTTCCCCATCTGAAGCAATATTGGACGTCAAATGTAAAAATCAGAATTTTAGAAAAGGAATATCTGGCACCAACCTCTTACACCTCAGTTCAGACTGTCTTGTTTCAATAAATCAAAAACACATGTTGTTCACCGCAAAAAGAACCTCAAATGAAATTGTTAATTTAAAAATTTCAAACATTGACCGCTTAATAATTCCTGAATCGAATCACGCAAATGTTTCAAAGATTGCCTTGATACCTGTTGACACCCAGAAATTGGTTGAGGACCGAATTAAGCTTAATAAATATGAAATTTTTTTAAAACCTGTTAATTATACTAAATCCGATAACTTAAGTGTGTCTGCGATTATATTTACGCTATTTACTATTCTTATATTAATTATGTTTGTATTGTATTTATATTATAATAGGAACACAATGAAGATTAAACTTATTAGATTTCTAAATAAAGATTTTGAACCATTTTGAAATGCATAAGTTTAATTTTCTTTTCTTTTTTGTAAGTTCAATAAAGGCATATTTGAATCCCGCTATTGAACATTTTATCGGCGGACGAGTTATATTATGACTAGACAATGGCCTCCTGTGTAAAACTGCAAGCTTGCAACCTTGAACAATAATAGCTTCTTTGTGTGAACTGCAAGTCTGCAACCTTGAACGCACGTGGCTTCCTGTCTCACGCTCCCTTTTAGAGATAACGCTTATCTTAGCTGATTAGACATGGTATATATACAAGTAGCCTGCACTTCTAAGATAAGTTCCAGTTAGTTCATAGCTAGATGTCAGATATTGTCTAGCAGCTAAGCTGTGTGCTTCCAATGTTATATTTCATTGTAAAATAAAAATAAACGTTTTTAAAAAAGTCGTTTCGGCGGCCTTTTAATAAAACTGGCACGAGTTATGTAAGCACTTAAGTATATTAATGATGCATTATCACACATGTATTGTACAAAGTTTTTCGACGACTGACATCGAAAGTAGATTTTTCCCACTGTCATTTGACAACAGAAAGTTGACATTTGCCGCTGAGCGTGCGTTTTCAACACTTTGCCGCTCGCCTAGCCTTTTGGGTTTTCGCGTGAACAAAATAGGTAGCTACGTCCGAATGTTTCCTTGACAATGCCCGTCATTTGTCGAAATAATCGCGTCACATGTCTAATAGACTGCGCGAGTAATGTTAACTTGATTGTCAATTAATTTTTGCGATAAAATGAAATTTGATATTTTCCGTTAATAATATGCTCAGTCGTCGAAAAAATAGTATGTATGTTACGAGCTAAAAGTGCGCTTGCCGCTTTTGCATGATTGCTGGTTTCGACTTCGTCTCAACCAGCAATATTCATGCGCAAGCGGCAAGAATGCACTTTCAGCTCTTAATATACAATATACTATTTATCTACAACTGCCTAAAATTGAGAAAAGTGCATTCAGAAAAATCTCAGATCGTGTTAGCTTCAAATGATTCGTCGGCTAAATCTCTCAAATTATAACATCAACGACTACGTGGATACAATTGCCGGCCGGACTAATTCAAGGAGATGGTGTGGAGTTTTTCAATCTTCTTCTTCGGGTGCCTATCTGTTCCAGACGTTAGCTATCATATTGGCTAATCTAACTTTCTTTGCAGCTGCTCGGAATTGTTGTGTGGTTGTCATGGAGAACCAGCTTCTTAAATTTTTAAGCCATGAGATTCTTCTCCTTCCGGCGCTTCTATTTCCTTTCACTTTCCCTTGTAATATGCACTGCAAGAGCTTATATCGGTTATCATTTCGCAAGATGTGGCCTAGATATTGTAGTTTTAATTGTATTCAGGATATATTTTTCCTTCGAAATTCTGCTAAGGATTTCAATGTATGTAAATGCTCTGCCCATGATTCCCTTAGCATCCTTCTATAGAGCCACATCTCGAATGCTTCGATCTTTTTCGTCGTTGCTTCTGTCAGTGTCCATGACTCCACTCCATATAGCAGTACTGAAAACACATAGCAGCGTAGCATTCTTATAGTTTTATATTCATGGTTAGGTCTCGACTTTTAAGGATTGCTGACATTTTAATGAATTCACTTCTGCTCTTTTCAATTCGGCATTTAATTTCTTGCGAGTGGTCCCATTGATCATTTATGATTGTGCCGAGATATTATGTATATTTGTCGACTCTTTCAATTGTTGCACACTCTAATCTTAGTTGTGGAGTGGAAACGTTCTTGTTAATGATCATATATTTAGTCTTTTAGATGTTGATATCAAGTCCATATCGTTGGCTACTGGTTATTAATCTATCCATTAGTTGTTTCAGATCTTGCACATTATCGGTGAATATACTTTATAATCGTTGATGTTTACTTGTCCAGCGCCTGGGTATCTCATTTCACTTACGCCCATAATCTAGATATTCATTCTTTCCATTTCTTCTACCGGGTGAAAAAGTGTAGTAAAAGTATTTTATTAACGAAGATAACGAATGAATTATATAACTTAAACTGGAGTATCACAACAATTTGTCGAAGTTATTTCCTTCCTTTTCGATGAACACCTGAGCGCGTGGAATCCATGCTGCACCACACGTACAGTCGCGGAATTAAGAATCCGGGCGAGTCTTATAGAGGAATTTTTGCAATTTTTGGGTAATGTAAATTGGGCTTTGCGTTTTTAGGTTAGCAATTGACAGTTAAACAATGAGGCATGCGGTCATATACGAGTAATTATTTTGACTTTGACTAATTTCACCAGGTAACGTGATAAAGTAAAGTAAGATGTAACGAACGCAAGAACGGCCTTGAAAGCAGATGTGCGCGGGTGAATCAGAGGCTGCCGGCAGAAGCAGGTGTGGAGATGTGTCACAGCGTTCCAGACTTTCGGATAAATCTGGAGCCAGGTGCAGTGCATGACTCACGCGCGCCCGAGGTCAGATGCGTCATGCTTTCATCTGGAAATTCCAGTGAATGCCGAGAAGTTTCTGGAACCTCTCCAGTGAAAGATAAATATGCGCGCGGGGGGATGCGAGGCAGTTCTGAAATAATTCTTCGGAAGTTCGAACTCAGGGAGAGGCTTGTTAGAAGCCCCCATATAAATAACCGCGTGTACATATAACAAATAGAAATAAACAACCATATATAATCGTTAGTGTTTAAGAGTGATATAAATGAATGTGTAAATCCGTATGTAATAGAAATACGTGTACCGATAGTCGTTAGTGCTTGTATTAATTTGTAATCTGCTTGATAATTCTCGTGTGCTTGTAAATAACAATAATCGTAATAATCCATTGTTGTAAATAAATGTTTGAACCCATGTTTGTCGTATAATTTTAAATAGCCCGAACGTTAAGAACGTAACAGTGGTGTCAGGTATGGGGTTTTGAACCGGGGGCTATATAAAAAAATTATCGAACAAACATTAAAATAAATAAATTATTTAACAAGTGCCGATAAAACGACGCTCAGATAAATAAATTGAAGGGAGTATTGTGCATGCCTTTGACGAGATCTCAAAGCAACAAAATGGAAGCCCAATTAAGCCAACTTTTGCAACTGATTCAAGTTAGCCAGGACAAGGCGGAAAAAGCACAAGAGGATCTTAGGAAAGAGATCCAAGCTGGGCAGGAGAAGGCAGAAAAAGCGCAAGCAGAATCGAAAGCCGCGCAAGAAAAAGCGCAAGAGAAAGCGGAAAAAGCACAAGAGGAACTTAAGAAAGAGATCCAAGTTGGCCAGGAAGAATTGAAAGCCAGCCAAAAGAAGGCAGAGGAAGCCGCAAAAGCACTTAAGGAATGGCTGAAGGCCGAGCAAGAAAAAGCAGACCAAAAACTTAAAGAATGGAAAGCCGGCCGAAAGAAGGCAGAAAAACTTGAGGAAAAATTGAAAGCCACTCAAGAAAACCTCAAGGATGAGCTTAGGGAAGAATTGAGATCCGGTCGAAAGAAGGCAGAAAAAGCACAAGAGGATCTTAGGGAACAGCTGGAAGCCGGGCAGAAAGAACGAGAAGAGCTGAAGGTCGGGCAGGAAGAGCTGGAAACCGCAGAAGAGGAAGTAGTCCAAAAGCTTGATGGGAAAATAAATGGAAGAGTTCGGTCTCTGTTGATGGACCTGAGACGCGGCGAGTTGCACGTGGGTGGGGAGGAGCTTTCTCGACACCCAGGAGGAGAGATCGCGGCACAAGTGGTATGGGCGGAAGATGTTACTCTGCAAGGACGAACCGAGAGGGTCGTGGATGCATACCTGAATGGCGATCTCCGGAGCAATGTGGTGCGCGTGGTTGAGCCCGATTATGCTGACATTGCGGACGAGTGCATCCTGGGAATGGATGTTGTGGATAAGTGTGAGTGCGTTTTGGACCTGAGACGCGGCGAGTTGCACGTGGGTGGGGAGGAGCTTTCCCGACACCCAAGAGGAGAGATCGCGGCACAAGTGGTATGGGCGGAAGATGTTACTCTGCAAGGACGAACCGAGAGGGTCGTGGATGCATACCTGGATGGCGATCTCCGGGGCAACGTGGTGCGCGTGGTCGAGCCTGATAGTGGCAAGAAGCTCACTCATGGTATCCTGGTAGGGAAGACGTTGATGAAGACTGGGCTTGGGGTCCCAGTAAGGATGATGAACGTCAGCAGGGAACTGGCAACCGTCAAGAGGAACCCAATACTGGGAAGGGGCATGAGCCAACGAAAACGGAAGAAGATAGAAGGTTTGGTGGCCCGGTACCAGGACATCGTCGAGTGCGGAGATCATCCTAGCGGCCGTACTGACGTAGGAAAACATAAATCAGTTGAGTTTGGCAAAAGAGTCTTGCTGAGGATCGACCATCCTGCTCTGAGATGGCTGCTGCAGTGCAACAACCCTGAAGGACAGGTGGCTGAGTGGATCGAGCGCCTAGAAGAGTTCGACTTGGGAATAAATCATCGACCTGGCACAGTCCACCGCAGCGTCGATGCGTTATCCAAGAGGCCTTGCCCTGCGGACTGCGGCCACTGTTCGAGACTGGAGAGTCGTGCGGTACCCATTAATCGTACCACTGTGGTCGACGACTCGTGGGAGCCAGACGAGTTGCAAAGTAGCCGGGAGAACAACCTCGACTTAGGCGCGGTTATAGCCTGGAAGCAAGATGGCCGTCGACCTACCTGGCAGGAGGTCCCCGCCACCAACGCAACAGTGGAGGCTTATTGGGCGCAATGGGACTTCTTGCAGCTGGACAACAACGTCCTGACCAGAATCTTGAAAGATGAGGACAGTAGGGCAACGAGATCACGATCGATGGTTCCAAGGAGTAGAGTGGCCGAGGTGCTGCGCCACCTGCATGATGGCTCCTCTGGGGAATACTTCAGATTGAAGAAGACGTTGCAAGAGGTCCAAGAAAGGTTCTACGGGGCAAGCTGCGAAGGTGACGTCCGAGAGTGGTGCCGGAGGTGCGAAGCATGCGCTACGGGAAACGGACCGGTTGGAAGACGTAGAGCTCCGAGGTGGCGGTACAACGTCGGTGGTCCGTTCGAGGGTATAGCCATAGACATCGTCGGACCATGCCCCGAAACCGAAGCGAGAAATAAATACATCTTGGTGTGCATGGGCCACTTCACCAAATGGCCCGAAGCGTACGCCGTTCCGAAGAAAGAGACCGGTACTGTCGCTGATGCTCTGGTGAAGGAGTGCTTCAGCCGTTTTGGAGTCCCCCTGGAGTTACATTCCGACCAGGGCCGGAATTTCGAGTTTGGACCGTTCCAGAACGTCTGTAAGCCACTGGGGATACGCAAGATCCGGACCACTGCCCTCCATACTCAATCGGACGGCATGGTGGAAAGGATGAACGGAACCATGGGGAAGCATCGGCCCAAGGGGGTTTCCGAGCATCGGCGTGACTGGGGCCAGTACATGCACCTGTTCCTGATGGCCTACCGATCGGCAGTACAAGAGACAGCCGGCGTCCAGATCGAGGTCTGCTGTTGCAGCCCGGCGCGAAGCATTGAGCCCACGGTGGACTGCTACTTCTTCAACCAGTCCGTGTGCAAGAAAGGCACCGCCTGTAAATACCGTCATCGAATCCCCACAAGAGCGAGTGACAGGCACCCGACGCAACTCGTTCTGGGACAGAACGATCTAAGGCGGGGGCAGTGTAACGAACGCAAGAACGGCCTTGAAAGCAGATGTGCGCGGGTGAATCAGAGGCTGCCGGCAGAAGCAGGTGTGGAGATGTGTCACAGCGTTCCAGACTTTCGGATAAATCTGGAGCCAGGTGCAGTGCATGACTCACGCGCGCCCGAGGTCAGATGCGTCATGCTTTCATCTGGAAATTCCAGTAAATGCCGAGAAGTTTCTGGAACCTCTCCAGTGAAAGATAAATATGCGCGCAACGGGGATGCGAGGCAGTTCTGAAATAATTCTTCGGCAGTTCGAACTCAGGGAGAGGCTTGTTAGAAGCCCCCATATAAATAACCGCGTGTACATATAACAAATAGAAATAAACAACCATATATAATCGTTAGTGTTTAAGAGTGATATAAATGAATGTGTAAATCCGTATGTAATAGAAATACGTGTACCGATAGTCGTTAGTGCTTGTATTAATTTGTAATCTGCTTGATAATTCTCGTGTGCTTGTAAATAACAATAATCGTAATAATCCATTGTTGTAAATAAATGTTTGAACCCATGTTTGTCGTATAATTTTAAATAGCCCGAACGTTAAGAACGTAACAATATACATTGAATCATTTTAAGTGCCCGGATTTTTAATTACGCGACTGTACGTACTGGACAACACTTAGAAAAGTTTCTCGACCCGAATGATATACTTGAGGAAATCTTTGTGCATAAAGCCTAGCTGCAGCTACTGAATTTTGGTGTACTTTCCTGAGAGTTAACATCATGTCCATGAGTTCTATGTTGTTGAAGTCAGGTGCCATAATTTTTCTTTTACGAATAAAAGAAGCTCCAATTTGACAACGAGTGACGGAGAGTGACAGTTACAACTCAAGGTAAATGCGGCAATTTTATATTTAACTAGTTCACCACTATCAACATAATTAATTCGTTATCTCTGTTAATAAAAGACTTTTACTACACTTTTTTTTAAATTACCCATCACTACACATTAGGAACTATCACTCCTCCCAATTACGCGTATAAGTCAAGAATCACCCTGTATAGCATTGTGCATTTTTTCTGTTTTAGCCATTGTTTTTACATTCCATGTGCCGAACTTAATAGGTGTTTTACTTTTGGATATCAGTTTACATTTATCAGCTATTTTCAATGCGCACCCCCCCCCCCCTCGGAGATCCGATTGGGGGATTTAAAGCTTCGGAATATTTTGTACTGAAATTAGCCATTATGATGTACTAGGGATATCCATTGGGATCTTTAATGTTGTCGTTTCCCGTTGCGTTCAACATCCTATGTCGTTGACCAATTCTTTGGTTCATCCGTCTTCTGGTGCGATTTCTGACTCCAAGGGCAAGAGACTGCTTTATCTGTATCTGCTCGTCCACTCTATTTAATATAAACTGTTGGCAGGTAACCAGGAGCCGCTTATCCCGGCGGTTGTCGGCTGCTAGTTTTGGTCCACCCCGGGTATTTTATTTCCCCGGTACCCTCCATATCTGGTGGGCTTTTCTCTATTCGCCACCTGGAGAGGTGCCCGATGGAGAACTAGCAACCCCTCACCGGGGTTCTTTAATACTAACAGTTAAATGAGAAGAATCCAAAATCAGCTCCAACGAATCTTTTAATTAACGACAAGTGAATGCAGGTATCACAGAATTCGTAAACTCCAGTAGCATAAATATTCTGAAAGAAAAGCTCAAGACAAGCACAAGAAGTAGTATCAATAACAAAACCACAATATTAGTAGCACAGTATAATATTCACGAATTCGGTATCATATCGTACAAAGTACAAGGGATTATTTGCTAAACAAAGGTTAAGGTAGAGCAATAAATCTAGGCCAAAATTTAAGGTACAACCCAAATCACATAAATCTACTGGCGAGTAAGTTAACATATAAAATAAAAGGTTGTATCCAAAACAAATTTTAAATAATGAAGTGGGTATCCTAATTACCAGGCTGTAATTTGTTATTCAAATAGTAGATTTACAGGTGGCACCATAATTTATGTTCATCCTAAAGTCATATACAAAGGTGTATTGCAATATTGCTGTCGACAAAAATTTTTTGAAAATTACTGTCTATAATATTGTTACGATTTATCTTCTGGGCTATTAAAAATTATACGCCGCTTCTTGTTTTAAGCATTTATTTACAGCAATTTAACTTAACGATTTACAAAAAACACAAGAACTATTAATACGGACACAAATTATTTACACACTAACAAGAACTATTTCTAACAACAAATACACTTTATTTATTTACACACGACTTCAACACGAATTATTTATATGGCAGGCGTCGCACACTTCAAAGCTAGATTCGAACTGCCTGTTTTTCCCGCTGTGCTTGCTTGTATATTGCCGGATAATTCCTTCTGGAAACTTCGCGGTCTCACTCGATTCTTCTAGCAAATGCTGACGTATCGCACGCATTAGTCACCGAGGTCGTTCTCGAATGATCTGGAAGTTGACCCATCTGCCTGCACGCGACCCGCTTCGAAGGTCGTTACAATATGATGGATGATGTAATTTACCGATCACCGTCGACCAAATTGTTATATATTTTATTGTTCATTGAAATGCTAAACAGTGTTTAACATGATCGTTTCCTCGAATGTTAAGATACATTTAACATGCATCCACTCATTTAACATGCATCCACTCGCGTCCTCGAATGTTAAGATACATTTAACATGCATCCACTCATTTAACATGCATTCACTATAGCAACATCACACATATTCATGGTAGTCCCATTTCGATTTAGCAGTTTTTAGTAATTCTTATTGATTCAAAATTGTTGCCTTAATGAACAATAAACTAATGAACGCATTTCGAAGGGTAACTGTCTTAACATTTCTCACATAAATTACGACTCTTGCTTCGCTGCGCTCACTCGAGTGGTAAAAATATGCTCGAATATTAAGACTGGGTTACCCCTCTTAATACGTTAATTACTATAATTGGATTTATAACTTGTTTTATAATTTTCTAATACAATTAACTAATTTACGTTTAAAGAAATTTATGGATTCAGTTACAAAAAATCTGGTATGATACAAGCACAAAACTTCCTTTTACAGTGATCTCATAATTAGCCAAAAATTTCATTTTTAATTTTTAAGCATTTGTCAAAAATTTTCAAAAATTACAAATTCTACAAAAACAGTACAAAATAGAGCGTTAGTTGAAGAGACAAATTTTCTCTAGAATTTTAAGTTGAATTCAAAAATGTAATAATATACCGGGTGTTCTATTTAAAATAGGAGTTAATAAAAAAAATAGAAAAAAAAAACAAAATAAACCCATTTTAGAAGTATTCAACTGGAAAATTACCTATCTCACATCAATACATATTAAAAATCTAATAAAAATGTGAAGTTTAAAAACAATCGTTAGAACCGTTTTTGAAAAAATCGAAAAAAACTGAAGAATTACTCAAGTAAACACCTACTTCCGGTTATGCGATTTTCTTCAAAAGCTTGCTGTCGCATCTACATAGTACAAAAAACTTATATATGAAGTTTCTACGCCATACCTATTTTCGTTTTTGATAGATTCTGTTCACAGACAGACACACAGACACACACACACAGCCAGACCAAAGAAAAAAGAATGTTTTTTGGGTTCAGGGGATTCTAAAACGTAAAGATCTGTTGAAAACTCAATTTCGATATTTTTTTTTGTTTTATTGTAAAAGGAAGTAAAAATTAAAAACTGTTTTTTTCGAATAGTTCTGAAATGAAAATTCTGATTTTTTAATATAATAACTATAATTTGTTGCTAGAATTTTGTTCGGAATTGTTATAGTTTGGAATTTAATGCGTTTCATACTAAAACTAATTTTAGTACTACAATAGGTATAAATAAATTAATTAAACAAACAACAAAATGCCTATGAGATAGGTATGGATTCCTAAAGTTTGAGGAACTCTGATTTATATCTACCCATTCTTAAAGCAATTGTAGGTAACCAAAGATAACCCCCTTTCCGTTTTGTATCTATCCTGCTTAAGCCGCGTCCACATTAATAAATATTTACGTTGTGCGTTGTATTTGACGCAAATTCGTGTGTTTGCGTTGAAATTAATGTCGATCGACGCGGCACACATCTGGAACAGTATGCGTGAGGAGGAGAGGCAGCCCTACATCCTCCAGGCCAGCAAGGCGCGACGCAAATATCGCCCCAGAAAGAACGGCGTCTGGCGGAGGAGAGTAGGGCGGTTGGAAAAACTTGAATAGACGTCCGTACCAGGCACACCGGCACACGTATATACCAATTTCCTTTACACAATTTTTTATACTATTTTATATACTTAATTTTATATACTTATATAAACGTAAATTTGTCCGTGTTTCATTGATTATCTCTAGCCTCTTTTAAGTTAAGTGTAAGATAAGAAAGGTGGTTCGACTGGAATTTCTAGGTAACTAAATTTCGTCGCCTGCGTACATATACAAAGCCTGCCAGCTAACCTGTTTTGACATTTAATTTCAACTAAACTTGTACCACAAAACAATACTTGTACACAAATCACCTGTCAAAAGTAAAATTGGTGCTTGCAGTGCTGCTGCCACCTACAATTAGCTTTCACAAGAACATTTTACAACAATGAAAGTGACACTTATGGAATAGCCGTGATAGCTTTGCTATATAAATTTTAGTTAGACATGGAAATGAAAACAACAATGAATTTCAAAAAAATGCCCAGGCCGTATAAAGTGACGTTTGTCACACAATTCAGCAGGCCGTGGAGTAAACAAACTCTTGTTTTACAATTTTTGTTAACGGGTATATTATCGCGTGCAAATTGGAATCATTTTATGATGTGTAAAAAGGGGCGCATTACCAAGAATCCCTTTTTGAACTTTTTGCGTCTCTATCAGCTGAATCGGACTGTGCTACAAATGTCGATCGACGCGGCACACATCTGGAACAGTATGCGTGAGGAGGAGAGGCAGCCCTACATCCTCCAGGCCCGCAAGGCGCGACGCAAATATCGCCCCAGAAAGAACCGCGTCTGGCGGAGGAGAGTAGGGCGGTTGGAAAAACTTGAATAGACGTCCGTACCAGGCACACCGGCACACGTATATACCAATTTCCTTTACACAAGTTTTTATACTATTTTATATACTTAATTTTATATACTTATATAAACGTAAATTTGTCCGTGTTTCATTGATTATCTCTAGCCTCTTTTAAGTTAAGTGTAAGATAAGAAAGGTGGTTCGACTGGAATTTCTAGGTAACTAAATTTCGTCGCCTGCGTATATATACAAAGCCTGCCAGCTAACCTGTTTTGACATTTAATTTCAACTAAACTTGTACCACAAAACAATACTTGTACACAAATCGCCTGTCAAAAGTAAAATTGGTGCTTGCAGTGCTGCTGCCACCTACAATTAGCTTTCACAAGAACATTTTACAACAATGAAAGCGACACTTATGGAATAGCCGTGATAGCTTTGCTATATAAATTTTAGTTAGCCATGGAAATGAAAACAACAATGAATTTCAAAAAAATGCCCAGGCCGTATAAAGTGACGTTTGTCACACAATTCAGCCGGCCGTGGAGTAAACAAACTCTTGTTTTACAATTTTTGTTAACGGGTATATTATCGCGTGCAAATTGGAATCATTTTATGATGTGTAAAAAGAGGCGCATTACCAAGAATCCCTTTTTGAACTTTTTGCGTCTCTATCAGCTGAATCGGACTGTGCTACAAATGTCGATCGACGCGGCACACATCTGGAACAGTATGCGTGAAGAGGAGAGGCAGCCCTACATCCTCCAGGCCCGCAAGGCGCGACGCAAATATCGCCCCAGAAAGAACGGCGTCTGGCGGAGGAGAGTAGGGCGGTTGGAAAAACTTGAATAGACGTCCGTACCAGGCACACCGGCACACGTATATACCAATTTCCTTTACACAAGTTTTTATACTATTTTATATACTTAATTTTATATACTTATATAAACGTAAATTTGTCCGTGTTTCATTGATTATCTCTAGCCTCTTTTAAGTTAAGTGTAAGATAAGAAAGGTGGTTCGACTGGAATTTCTAGGTAACTAAATTTCGTCGCCTGCGTACATATACAAAGCCTGCCAGCTAACCTGTTTTGACATTTAATTTCAACTAAACTTGTACCACAAAACAATACTTGTACACAAATCGCCTGTCAAAAGTAAAATTGGTGCTTGCAGTGCTGCTGCCACCTACAATTAGCTTTCACAAGAACATTTTACAACAATGAAAGCGAGACTTATGGAATAGCCGTGATAGCTTTGCTATATAAATTTTAGTTAGCCATGGAAATAAAAACAACAATGAATTTCAAAAAAATGCCCAGGCCGTATAAAGTGACGTTTGTCACACAATTCAGCAGGCCGTGGAGTAAACAAACTCTTGTTTTACAATTTTTGTTAACGGGTATATTATCGCGTGCAAATTGGAATCATTTTATGATGTGTAAAAAGGGGCGCATTACCAAGAATCCCTTTTTGAACTTTTTGCGTCTCTATCAGCTGAATCGGACTGTGCTACAAATGTCGATCGACGCGGCACACATCTGGAACAGTATGCGTGAAGAGGAGAGGCAGCCCTACATCCTCCAGGCCCGCAAGGCGCGACGCAAATATCGCCCCAGAAAGAACGGCGTCTGGCGGAGGAGAGTAGGGCGGTTGGAAAAACTTGAATAGACGTCCGTACCAGGCACACCGGCACACGTATATACCAATTTCCTTTACACAAGTTTTTATACTATTTTATATACTTAATTTTATATACTTATATAAACGTAAATTTGTCCGTGTTTCATTGATTATCTCTAACCTCTTTTAAGTTAAGTGTAAGATAAGAAAGGTGGTTCGACTGGAATTTCTAGGTAACTAAATTTCGTCGCCTGCGTACATATACAAAGCCTGCCAGCTAACCTGTTTTGACATTTAATTTCAACTAAACTTGTACCACAAAACAATACTTGTACACAAATCGCCTGTCAAAAGTAAAATTGGTGCTTGCAGTGCTGCTGCCACCTACAATTAGCTTTCACAAGAACATTTTACAACAATGAAAGCGACACTTATGGAATAGCCGTGATAGCTTTGCTATATAAATTTTAGTTAGCCATGGAAATAAAAACAACAATGAATTTCAAAAAAATGCCCAGGCCGTATAAAGTGACGTTTGTCACACAATTCAGCAGGCCGTGGAGTAAACAAACTCTTGTTTTACAATTTTTGTTAACGGGTATATTATCGCGTGCAAATTGGAATCATTTTATGATGTGTAAAAAGAGGCGCATTACCAAGAATCCCTTTTTGAACTTTTTGCGTCTCTATCAGCTGAATCGGACTGTGCTACAAATGTCGATCGACGCGGCACACATCTGGAACAGTATGCGTGAAGAGGAGAGGCAGCCCTACATCCTCCAGGCCCGCAAGGCGCGACGCAAATATCGTCCCAGAAAGAACGGCGTCTGGCGGAGGAGAGTAGGGCGGTTGGAAAAACTTGAATAGACGTCCGTACCAGGCACACCGGCACACGTATATACCAATTTCCTTTACACAAGTTTTTATACTATTTTATATACTTAATTTTATATACTTATATAAACGTAAATTTGTCCGTGTTTCATTGATTATCTCTAGCCTCTTTTAAGTTAAGTGTAAGATAAGAAAGGTGGTTCGACTGGAATTTCTAGGTAACTAAATTTCGTCGCCTGCGTACATATACAAAGCCTGCCAGCTAACCTGTTTTGACATTTAATTTCAACTAAACTTGTACCACAAAACAATACTTGTACACAAATCGCCTGTCAAAAGTAAAATTGGTGCTTGCAGTGCTGCTGCCACCTACAATTAGCTTTCACAAGAACATTTTACAACAATGAAAGCGACACTTATGGAATAGCCGTGATAGCTTTGCTATATAAATTTTAGTTAGCCATGGAAATAAAAACAACAATGAATTTCAAAAAAATGCCCAGGCCGTATAAAGTGACGTTTGTCACACAATTCAGCAGGCCGTGGAGTAAACAAACTCTTGTTTTACAATTTTTGTTAACGGGTATATTATCGCGTGCAAATTGGAATCATTTTATGATGTGTAAAAAGAGGCGCATTACCAAGAATCCCTTTTTGAACTTTTTGCGTCTCTATCAGCTGAATCGGACTGTGCTACAAATGTCGATCGACGCGGCACACATCTGGAACAGTATGCGTGAAGAGGAGAGGCAGCCCTACATCCTCCAGGCCCGCAAGGCGCGACGCAAATATCGCCCCAGAAAGAACGGCGTCTGGCGGAGGAGAGTAGGGCGGTTGGAAAAACTTGAATAGACGTCCGTACCAGGCACACCGGCACACGTATATACCAATTTCCTTTACACAAGTTTTTATACTATTTTATATACTTAATTTTATATACTTATATAAACGTAAATTTGTCCGTGTTTCATTGATTATCTCTAGCCTCTTTTAAGTTAAGTGTAAGATAAGAAAGGTGGTTCGACTGGAATTTCTAGGTAACTAAATTTCGTCGCCTGCGTATATATACAAAGCCTGCCAGCTAACCTGTTTTGACATTTAATTTCAACTAAACTTGTACCACAAAACAATACTTGTACACAAATCGCCTGTCAAAAGTAAAATTGGTGCTTGCAGTGCTGCTGCCACCTACAATTAGCTTTCACAAGAACATTTTACAACAATGAAAGTGACACTTATGGAATAGCCGTGATAGCTTTGCTATATAAATTTTAGTTAGCCATGGAAATGAAAACAACAATGAATTTCAAAAAAATGCCCAGGCCGTATAAAGTGACGTTTGTCACACAATTCAGCCGGCCGTGGAGTAAACAAACTCTTGTTTTACAATTTTTGTTAACGGGTATATTATCGCGTGCAAATTGGAATCATTTTATGATGTGTAAAAAGAGGCGCATTACCAAGAATCCCTTTTTGAACTTTTTGCGTCTCTATCAGCTGAATCGGACTGTGCTACAAATGTCGATCGACGCGGCACACATCTGGAACAGTATGCGTGAAGAGGAGAGGCAGCCCTACATCCTCCAGGCCCGCAAGGCGCGACGCAAATATCGCCCCAGAAAGAACGGCGTCTGGTGGAGGAGAGTAGGGCGGTTGGAAAAACTTGAATAGACGTCCGTACCAGGCACACCGGCACACGTATATACCAATTTCCTTTACACAAGTTTTTATACTATTTTATATACTTAATTTTATATACTTATATAAACGTAAATTTGTCCGTGTTTCATTGATTATCTCTAGCCTCTTTTAAGTTAAGTGTAAGATAAGAAAGGTGGTTCGACTGGAATTTCTAGGTAACTAAATTTCGTCGCCTGCGTACATATACAAAGCCTGCTAGCTAACCTGTTTTGACATTTAATTTCAACTAAACTTGTACCACAAAACAATACTTGTACACAAATCGCCTGTCAAAAGTAAAATTGGTGCTTGCAGTGCTACTGCCACCTACAATTAGCTTTCACAAGAACATTTTACAACAATGAAAGCGAGACTTATGGAATAGCCGTGATAGCTTTGCTATATAAATTTTAGTTAGCCATGGAAATAAAAACAACAATGAATTTCAAAAAAATGCCCAGGCCGTATAAAGTGACGTTTGTCACACAATTCAGCAGGCCGTGGAGGAAACAAACTCTTGTTTTACAATTTTTGTTAACGGGTATATTATCGCGTGCAAATTGGAATCATTTTATGATGTGTAAAAAGGGGCGCATTACCAAGAATCCCTTTTTGAACTTTTTGCGTCTCTATCAGCTGAATCGGACTGTGCTACAAATGTCGATCGACGCGGCACACATCTGGAACAGTATGCGTAAAGAGGAGAGGCAGCCCTACATCCTCCAGGCCCGCAAGGCGCGACGCAAATATCGCCCCAGAAAGAACCGCGTCTGGCGGAGGAGAGTAGGGCGGTTGGAAAAACTTGAATAGACGTCCGTACCAGGCACACCGGCACACGTATATACTAATTTCCTTTACACAATTTTTTATACTATTTTATATACTTAATTTTATATACTTATATAAACGTAAATTTGTCCGTGTTTCATTGATTATCTCTAGCCTCTTTTAAGTTAAGTGTAAGATAAGAAAGGTGGTTCGACTGGAATTTCTAGGTAACTAAATTTCGTCGCCTGCGTACATATACAAAGCCTGCCAGCTAACCTGTTTTGACATTTAATTTCAACTAAACTTGTACCACAAAACAATACTTGTACACAAATCGCCTGTCAAAAGTAAAATTGGTGCTTGCAGTGCTGCTGCCACCTACAATTAGCTTTCACAAGAACATTTTACAACAATGAAAGCGACACTTATGGAATAGCCGTGATAGCTTTGCTATATAAATTTTAGTTAGCCATGGAAATGAAAACAACAATGAATTTCAAAAAAATGCCCAGGCCGTATAAAGTGACGTTTGTCACACAATTCAGCAGGCCGTGGAGTAAACAAACTCTTGTTTTACAATTTTTGTTAACGGGTATATTATCGCGTGCAAATTGGAATCATTTTATGATGTGTAAAAAGGGGCGCATTACCAAGAATCCCTTTTTGAACTTTTTGCGTCTCTATCAGCTGAATCGGACTGTGCTACAAATGTCGATCGACGCGGCACACATCTGGAACAGTATGCGTGAGGAGGAGAGGCAGCCCTACATCCTCCAGGCCCGCAAGGCGCGACGCAAATATCGCCCCAGAAAGAACCGCGTCTGGCGGAGGAGAGTAGGGCGGTTGGAAAAACTTGAATAGACGTCCGTACCAGGCACACCGGCACACGTATATACCAATTTCCTTTACACAAGTTTTTATACTATTTTATATACTTAATTTTATATACTTATATAAACGTAAATTTGTCCGTGTTTCATTGATTATCTCTAGCCTCTTTTAAGTTAAGTGTAAGATAAGAAAGGTGGTTCGACTGGAATTTCTAGGTAACTAAATTTCGTCGCCTGCGTACATATACAAAGCCTGCCAGCTAACCTGTTTTGACATTTAATTTCAACTAAACTTGTACCACAAAACAATACTTGTACACAAATCGCCTGTCAAAAGTAAAATTGGTGCTTGCAGTGCTGCTGCCACCTACAATTAGCTTTCACAAGAACATTTTACAACAATGAAAGCGACACTTATGGAATAGCCGTGATAGCTTTGCTATATAAATTTTAGTTAGCCATGGAAATAAAAACAACAATGAATTTCAAAAAAATGCCCAGGCCGTATAAAGTGACGTTTGTCACACAATTCAGCAGGCCGTGGAGTAAACAAACTCTTGTTTTACAATTTTTGTTAACGGGTATATTATCGCGTGCAAATTGGAATCATTTTATGATGTGTAAAAAGAGGCGCATTACCAAGAATCCCTTTTTGAACTTTTTGCGTCTCTATCAGCTGAATCGGACTGTGCTACAAATGTCGATCGACGCGGCACACATCTGGAACAGTATGCGTGAAGAGGAGAGGCAGCCCTACATCCTCCAGGCCCGCAAGGCGCGACGCAAATATCGCCCCAGAAAGAACGGCGTCTGGCGGAGGAGAGTAGGGCGGTTGGAAAAACTTGAATAGACGTCCGTACCAGGCACACCGGCACACGTATATACCAATTTCCTTTACACAAGTTTTTATACTATTTTATATACTTAATTTTATATACTTATATAAACGTAAATTTGTCCGTGTTTCATTGATTATCTCTAGCCTCTTTTAAGTTAAGTGTAAGATAAGAAAGGTGGTTCGACTGGAATTTCTAGGTAACTAAATTTCGTCGCCTGCGTACATATACAAAGCCTGCCAGCTAACCTGTTTTGACATTTAATTTCAACTAAACTTGTACCACAAAACAATACTTGTACACAAATCGCCTGTCAAAAGTAAAATTGGTGCTTGCAGTGCTGCTGCCACCTACAATTAGCTTTCACAAGAACATTTTACAACAATGAAAGCGAGACTTATGGAATAGCCGTGATAGCTTTGCTATATAAATTTTAGTTAGCCATGGAAATAAAAACAACAATGAATTTCAAAAAAATGCCCAGGCCGTATAAAGTGACGTTTGTCACACAATTCAGCAGGCCGTGGAGTAAACAAACTCTTGTTTTACAATTTTTGTTAACGGGTATATTATCGCGTGCAAATTGGAATCATTTTATGATGTGTAAAAAGGGGCGCATTACCAAGAATCCCTTTTTGAACTTTTTGCGTCTCTATCAGCTGAATCGGACTGTGCTACAAATGTCGATCGACGCGGCACACATCTGGAACAGTATGCGTGAAGAGGAGAGGCAGCCCTACATCCTCCAGGCCCGCAAGGCGCGACGCAAATATCGCCCCAGAAAGAACCGCGTCTGGCGGAGGAGAGTAGGGCGGTTGGAAAAACTTGAATAGACGTCCGTACCAGGCACACCGGCACACGTATATACCAATTTCCTTTACACAAGTTTTTATACTATTTTATATACTTAATTTTATATACTTATATAAACGTAAATTTGTCCGTGTTTCATTGATTATCTCTAGCCTCTTTTAAGTTAAGTGTAAGATAAGAAAGGTGGTTCGACTGGAATTTCTAGGTAACTAAATTTCGTCGCCTGCGTACATATACAAAGCCTGCCAGCTAACCTGTTTTGACATTTAATTTCAACTAAACTTGTACCACAAAACAATACTTGTACACAAATCGCCTGTCAAAAGTAAAATTGGTGCTTGCAGTGCTGCTGCCACCTACAATTAGCTTTCACAAGAACATTTTACAACAATGAAAGCGAGACTTATGGAATAGCCGTGATAGCTTTGCTATATAAATTTTAGTTAGCCATGGAAATAAAAACAACAATGAATTTCAAAAAAATGCCCAGGCCGTATAAAGTGACGTTTGTCACACAATTCAGCAGGCCGTGGAGTAAACAAACTCTTGTTTTACAATTTTTGTTAACGGGTATATTATCGCGTGCAAATTGGAATCATTTTATGATGTGTAAAAAGAGGCGCATTACCAAGAATCCCTTTTTGAACTTTTTGCGTCTCTATCAGCTGAATCGGACTGTGCTACAAATGTCGATCGACGCGGCACACATCTGGAACAGTATGCGTGAAGAGGAGAGGCAGCCCTACATCCTCCAGGCCCGCAAGGCGCGACGCAAATATCGCCCCAGAAAGAACCGCGTCTGGCGGAGGAGAGTAGGGCGGTTGGAAAAACTTGAATAGACGTCCGTACCAGGCACACCGGCACACGTATATACCAATTTCCTTTACACAAGTTTTTATACTATTTTATATACTTAATTTTATATACTTATATAAACGTAAATTTGTCCGTGTTTCATTGATTATCTCTAGCCTCTTTTAAGTTAAGTGTAAGATAAGAAAGGTGGTTCGACTGGAATTTCTAGGTAACTAAATTTCGTCGCCTGCGTACATATACAAAGCCTGCCAGCTAACCTGTTTTGACATTTAATTTCAACTAAACTTGTACCACAAAACAATACTTGTACACAAATCGCCTGTCAAAAGTAAAATTGGTGCTTGCAGTGCTGCTGCCACCTACAATTAGCTTTCACAAGAACATTTTACAACAATGAAAGCGAGACTTATGGAATAGCCGTGATAGCTTTGCTATATAAATTTTAGTTAGCCATGGAAATAAAAACAACAATGAATTTCAAAAAAATGCCCAGGCCGTATAAAGTGACGTTTGTCACACAATTCAGCAGGCCGTGGAGTAAACAAACTCTTGTTTTACAATTTTTGTTAACGGGTATATTATCGCGTGCAAATTGGAATCATTTTATGATGTGTAAAAAGGGGCGCATTACCAAGAATCCCTTTTTGAACTTTTTGCGTCTCTATCAGCTGAATCGGACTGTGCTACAAATGTCGATCGACGCGGCACACATCTGGAACAGTATGCGTGAAGAGGAGAGGCAGCCCTACATCCTCCAGGCCCGCAAGGCGCGACGCAAATATCGCCCCAGAAAGAACCGCGTCTGGCGGAGGAGAGTAGGGCGGTTGGAAAAACTTGAATAGACGTCCGTACCAGGCACACCGGCACACGTATATACCAATTTCCTTTACACAAGTTTTTATACTATTTTATATACTTAATTTTATATACTTATATAAACGTAAATTTGTCCGTGTTTCATTGATTATCTCTAGCCTCTTTTAAGTTAAGTGTAAGATAAGAAAGGTGGTTCGACTGGAATTTCTAGGTAACTAAATTTCGTCGCCTGCGTACATATACAAAGCCTGCCAGCTAACCTGTTTTGACATTTAATTTCAACTAAACTTGTACCACAAAACAATACTTGTACACAAATCGCCTGTCAAAAGTAAAATTGGTGCTTGCAGTGCTGCTGCCACCTACAATTAGCTTTCACAAGAACATTTTACAACAATGAAAGCGACACTTATGGAATAGCCGTGATAGCTTTGCTATATAAATTTTAGTTAGCCATGGAAATAAAAACAACAATGAATTTCAAAAAAATGCCCAGGCCGTATAAAGTGACGTTTGTCACACAATTCAGCAGGCCGTGGAGTAAACAAACTCTTGTTTTACAATTTTTGTTAACGGGTATATTATCGCGTGCAAATTGGAATCATTTTATGATGTGTAAAAAGGGGCGCATTACCAAGAATCCCTTTTTGAACTTTTTGCGTCTCTATCAGCTGAATCGGACTGTGCTACAAATGTCGATCGACGCGGCACACATCTGGAACAGTATGCGTGAGGAGGAGAGGCAGCCCTACATCCTCCAGGCCCGCAAGGCGCGACGCAAATATCGCCCCAGAAAGAACCGCGTCTGGCGGAGGAGAGTAGGGCGGTTGGAAAAACTTGAATAGACGTCCGTACCAGGCACACCGGCACACGTATATACCAATTTCCTTTACACAAGTTTTTATACTATTTTATATACTTAATTTTATATACTTATATAAACGTAAATTTGTCCGTGTTTCATTGATTATCTCTAGCCTCTTTTAAGTTAAGTGTAAGATAAGAAAGGTGGTTCGACTGGAATTTCTAGGTAACTAAATTTCGTCGCCTGCGTACATATACAAAGCCTGCCAGCTAACCTGTTTTGACATTTAATTTCAACTAAACTTGTACCACAAAACAATACTTGTACACAAATCGCCTGTCAAAAGTAAAATTGGTGCTTGCAGTGCTGCTGCCACCTACAATTAGCTTTCACAAGAACATTTTACAACAATGAAAGCGACACTTATGGAATAGCCGTGATAGCTTTGCTATATAAATTTTAGTTAGCCATGGAAATAAAAACAACAATGAATTTCAAAAAAATGCCCAGGCCGTATAAAGTGACGTTTGTCACACAATTCAGCAGGCCGTGGAGTAAACAAACTCTTGTTTTACAATTTTTGTTAACGGGTATATTATCGCGTGCAAATTGGAATCATTTTATGATGTGTAAAAAGGGGCGCATTACCAAGAATCCCTTTTTGAACTTTTTGCGTCTCTATCAGCTGAATCGGACTGTGCTACAAATGTCGATCGACGCGGCACACATCTGGAACAGTATGCGTGAGGAGGAGAGGCAGCCCTACATCCTCCAGGCCCGCAAGGCGCGACGCAAATATCGCCCCAGAAAGAACCGCGTCTGGCGGAGGAGAGTAGGGCGGTTGGAAAAACTTGAATAGACGTCCGTACCAGGCACACCGGCACACGTATATACTAATTTCCTTTACACAATTTTTTATACTATTTTATATACTTAATTTTATATACTTATATAAACGTAAATTTGTCCGTGTTTCATTGATTATCTCTCGCCTCTTTTAAGTTAAGTGTAAGATAAGAAAGGTGGTTCGACTGGAATTTCTAGGTAACTAAATTTCGTCGCCTGCGTACATATACAAAGCCTGCCAGCTAACCTGTTTTGACATTTAATTTCAACTAAACTTGTACCACAAAACAATACTTGTACACAAATCGCCTGTCAAAAGTAAAATTGGTGCTTGCAGTGCTGCTGCCACCTACAATTAGCTTTCACAAGAACATTTTACAACAATGAAAGCGACACTTATGGAATAGCCGTGATAGCTTTGCTATATAAATTTTAGTTAGCCATGGAAATGAAAACAACAATGAATTTCAAAAAAATGCCCAGGCCGTATAAAGTGACGTTTGTCACACAATTCAGCAGGCCGTGGAGTAAACAAACTCTTGTTTTACAATTTTTGTTAACGGGTATATTATCGCGTGCAAATTGGAATCATTTTATGATGTGTAAAAAGGGGCGCATTACCAAGAATCCCTTTTTGAACTTTTTGCGTCTCTATCAGCTGAATCGGACTGTGCTACAAATGTCGATCGACGCGGCACACATCTGGAACAGTATGCGTGAAGAGGAGAGGCAGCCCTACATCCTCCAGGCCCGCAAGGCGCGACGCAAATATCGCCCCAGAAAGAACCGCGTCTGGCGGAGGAGAGTAGGGCGGTTGGAAAAACTTGAATAGACGTCCGTACCAGGCACACCGGCACACGTATATACTAATTTCCTTTACACAATTTTTTATACTATTTTATATACTTAATTTTATATACTTATATAAACGTAAATTTGTCCGTGTTTCATTGATTATCTCTAGCCTCTTTTAAGTTAAGTGTAAGATAAGAAAGGTGGTTCGACTGGAATTTCTAGGTAACTAAATTTCGTCGCCTGCGTACATATACAAAGCCTGCCAGCTAACCTGTTTTGACATTTAATTTCAACTAAACTTGTACCACAAAACAATACTTGTACACAAATCACCTGTCAAAAGTAAAATTGGTGCTTGCAGTGCTGCTGCCACCTACAATTAGCTTTCACAAGAACATTTTACAACAATGAAAGTGACACTTATGGAATAGCCGTGATAGCTTTGCTATATAAATTTTAGTTAGCCATGGAAATAAAAACAACAATGAATTTCAAAAAAATGCCCAGGCCGTATAAAGTGACGTTTGTCACACAATTCAGCAGGCCGTGGAGTAAACAAACTCTTGTTTTACAATTTTTGTTAACGGGTATATTATCGCGTGCAAATTGGAATCATTTTATGATGTGTAAAAAGGGGCGCATTACCAAGAATCCCTTTTTGAACTTTTTGCGTCTCTATCAGCTGAATCGGACTGTGCTACAAATGTCGATCGACGCGGCACACATCTGGAACAGTATGCGTGAAGAGGAGAGGCAGCCCTACATCCTCCAGGCCCGCAAGGCGCGACGCAAATATCGCCCCAGAAAGAACCGCGTCTGGCGGAGGAGAGTAGGGCGGTTGGAAAAACTTGAATAGACGTCCGTACCAGGCACACCGGCACACGTATATACTAATTTCCTTTACACAATTTTTTATACTATTTTATATACTTAATTTTATATACTTATATAAACGTAAATTTGTCCGTGTTTCATTGATTATCTCTAGCCTCTTTTAAGTTAAGTGTAAGATAAGAAAGGTGGTTCGACTGGAATTTCTAGGTAACTAAATTTCGTCGCCTGCGTACATATACAAAGCCTGCCAGCTAACCTGTTTTGACATTTAATTTCAACTAAACTTGTACCACAAAACAATACTTGTACACAAATCGCCTGTCAAAAGTAAAATTGGTGCTTGCAGTGCTGCTGCCACCTACAATTAGCTTTCACAAGAACATTTTACAACAATGAAAGCGACACTTATGGAATAGCCGTGATAGCTTTGCTATATAAATTTTAGTTAGCCATGGAAATAAAAACAACAATGAATTTCAAAAAAATGCCCAGGCCGTATAAAGTGACGTTTGTCACACAATTCAGCAGGCCGTGGAGTAAACAAACTCTTGTTTTACAATTTTTGTTAACGGGTATATTATCGCGTGCAAATTGGAATCATTTTATGATGTGTAAAAAGGGGCGCATTACCAAGAATCCCTTTTTGAACTTTTTGCGTCTCTATCAGCTGAATCGGACTGTGCTACAAATGTCGATCGACGCGGCACACATCTGGAACAGTATGCGTAAAGAGGAGAGGCAGCCCTACATCCTCCAGGCCCGCAAGGCGCGACGCAAATATCGCCCCAGAAAGAACCGCGTCTGGCGGAGGAGAGTAGGGCGGTTGGAAAAACTTGAATAGACGTCCGTACCAGGCACACCGGCACACGTATATACCAATTTCCTTTACACAAGTTTTTATACTATTTTATATACTTAATTTTATATACTTATATAAACGTAAATTTGTCCGTGTTTCATTGATTATCTCTAGCCTCTTTTAAGTTAAGTGTAAGATAAGAAAGGTGGTTCGACTGGAATTTCTAGGTAACTAAATTTCGTCGCCTGCGTACATATACAAAGCCTGCCAGCTAACCTGTTTTGACATTTAATTTCAACTAAACTTGTACCACAAAACAATACTTGTACACAAATCGCCTGTCAAAAGTAAAATTGGTGCTTGCAGTGCTGCTGCCACCTACAATTAGCTTTCACAAGAACATTTTACAACAATGAAAGCGACACTTATGGAATAGCCGTGATAGCTTTGCTATATAAATTTTAGTTAGCCATGGAAATGAAAACAACAATGAATTTCAAAAAAATGCCCAGGCCGTATAAAGTGACGTTTGTCACACAATTCAGCAGGCCGTGGAGGAAACAAACTCTTGTTTTACAATTTTTGTTAACGGGTATATTATCGCGTGCAAATTGGAATCATTTTATGATGTGTAAAAAGGGGCGCATTACCAAGAATCCCTTTTTGAACTTTTTGCGTCTCTATCAGCTGAATCGGACTGTGCTACAAATGTCGATCGACGCGGCACACATCTGGAACAGTATGCGTAAAGAGGAGAGGCAGCCCTACATCCTCCAGGCCCGCAAGGCGCGACGCAAATATCGCCCCAGAAAGAACCGCGTCTGGCGGAGGAGAGTAGGGCGGTTGGAAAAACTTGAATAGACGTCCGTACCAGGCACACCGGCACACGTATATACCAATTTCCTTTACACAAGTTTTTATACTATTTTATATACTTAATTTTATATACTTATATAAACGTAAATTTGTCCGTGTTTCATTGATTATCTCTAGCCTCTTTTAAGTTAAGTGTAAGATAAGAAAGGTGGTTCGACTGGAATTTCTAGGTAACTAAATTTCGTCGCCTGCGTATATATACAAAGCCTGCCAGCTAACCTGTTTTGACATTTAATTTCAACTAAACTTGTACCACAAAACAATACTTGTACACAAATCGCCTGTCAAAAGTAAAATTGGTGCTTGCAGTGCTGCTGCCACCTACAATTAGCTTTCACAAGAACATTTTACAACAATGAAAGTGACACTTATGGAATAGCCGTGATAGCTTTGCTATATAAATTTTAGTTAGCCATGGAAATGAAAACAACAATGAATTTCAAAAAAATGCCCAGGCCGTATAAAGTGACGTTTGTCACACAATTCAGCCGGCCGTGGAGTAAACAAACTCTTGTTTTACAATTTTTGTTAACGGGTATATTATCGCGTGCAAATTGGAATCATTTTATGATGTGTAAAAAGAGGCGCATTACCAAGAATCCCTTTTTGAACTTTTTGCGTCTCTATCAGCTGAATCGGACTGTGCTACAAATGTCGATCGACGCGGCACACATCTGGAACAGTATGCGTGAAGAGGAGAGGCAGCCCTACATCCTCCAGGCCCGCAAGGCGCGACGCAAATATCGCCCCAGAAAGAACGGCGTCTGGTGGAGGAGAGTAGGGCGGTTGGAAAAACTTGAATAGACGTCCGTACCAGGCACACCGGCACACGTATATACCAATTTCCTTTACACAAGTTTTTATACTATTTTATATACTTAATTTTATATACTTATATAAACGTAAATTTGTCCGTGTTTCATTGATTATCTCTAGCCTCTTTTAAGTTAAGTGTAAGATAAGAAAGGTGGTTCGACTGGAATTTCTAGGTAACTAAATTTCGTCGCCTGCGTACATATACAAAGCCTGCTAGCTAACCTGTTTTGACATTTAATTTCAACTAAACTTGTACCACAAAACAATACTTGTACACAAATCGCCTGTCAAAAGTAAAATTGGTGCTTGCAGTGCTGCTGCCACCTACAATTAGCTTTCACAAGAACATTTTACAACAATGAAAGCGAGACTTATGGAATAGCCGTGATAGCTTTGCTATATAAATTTTAGTTAGCCATGGAAATAAAAACAACAATGAATTTCAAAAAAATGCCCAGGCCGTATAAAGTGACGTTTGTCACACAATTCAGCAGGCCGTGGAGGAAACAAACTCTTGTTTTACAATTTTTGTTAACGGGTATATTATCGCGTGCAAATTGGAATCATTTTATGATGTGTAAAAAGGGGCGCATTACCAAGAATCCCTTTTTGAACTTTTTGCGTCTCTATCAGCTGAATCGGACTGTGCTACAAATGTCGATCGACGCGGCACACATCTGGAACAGTATGCGTGAGGAGGAGAGGCAGCCCTACATCCTCCAGGCCCGCAAGGCGCGACGCAAATATCGCCCCAGAAAGAACCGCGTCTGGCGGAGGAGAGTAGGGCGGTTGGAAAAACTTGAATAGACGTCCGTACCAGGCACACCGGCACACGTATATACCAATTTCCTTTACACAAGTTTTTATACTATTTTATATACTTAATTTTATATACTTATATAAACGTAAATTTGTCCGTGTTTCATTGATTATCTCTAGCCTCTTTTAAGTTAAGTGTAAGATAAGAAAGGTGGTTCGACTGGAATTTCTAGGTAACTAAATTTCGTCGCCTGCGTATATATACAAAGCCTGCCAGCTAACCTGTTTTGACATTTAATTTCAACTAAACTTGTACCACAAAACAATACTTGTACACAAATCGCCTGTCAAAAGTAAAATTGGTGCTTGCAGTGCTGCTGCCACCTACAATTAGCTTTCACAAGAACATTTTACAACAATGAAAGTGACACTTATGGAATAGCCGTGATAGCTTTGCTATATAAATTTTAGTTAGCCATGGAAATGAAAACAACAATGAATTTCAAAAAAATGCCCAGGCCGTATAAAGTGACGTTTGTCACACAATTCAGCCGGCCGTGGAGTAAACAAACTCTTGTTTTACAATTTTTGTTAACGGGTATATTATCGCGTGCAAATTGGAATCATTTTATGATGTGTAAAAAGAGGCGCATTACCAAGAATCCCTTTTTGCACTTTTTGCGTCTCTATCAGCTGAATCGGACTGTGCTACAAATGTCGATCGACGCGGCACACATCTGGAACAGTATGCGTGAAGAGGAGAGGCAGCCCTACATCCTCCAGGCCCGCAAGGCGCGACGCAAATATCGCCCCAGAAAGAACGGCGTCTGGTGGAGGAGAGTAGGGCGGTTGGAAAAACTTGAATAGACGTCCGTACCAGGCACACCGGCACACGTATATACCAATTTCCTTTACACAAGTTTTTATACTATTTTATATACTTAATTTTATATACTTATATAAACGTAAATTTGTCCGTGTTTCATTGATTATCTCTAGCCTCTTTTAAGTTAAGTGTAAGATAAGAAAGGTGGTTCGACTGGAATTTCTAGGTAACTAAATTTCGTCGCCTGCGTACATATACAAAGCCTGCTAGCTAACCTGTTTTGACATTTAATTTCAACTAAACTTGTACCACAAAACAATACTTGTACACAAATCGCCTGTCAAAAGTAAAATTGGTGCTTGCAGTGCTGCTGCCACCTACAATTAGCTTTCACAAGAACATTTTACAACAATGAAAGCGAGACTTATGGAATAGCCGTGATAGCTTTGCTATATAAATTTTAGTTAGCCATGGAAATAAAAACAACAATGAATTTCAAAAAAATGCCCAGGCCGTATAAAGTGACGTTTGTCACACAATTCAGCAGGCCGTGGAGGAAACAAACTCTTGTTTTACAATTTTTGTTAACGGGTATATTATCGCGTGCAAATTGGAATCATTTTATGATGTGTAAAAAGGGGCGCATTACCAAGAATCCCTTTTTGAACTTTTTGCGTCTCTATCAGCTGAATCGGACTGTGCTACAAATGTCGATCGACGCGGCACACATCTGGAACAGTATGCGTGAAGAGGAGAGGCAGCCCTACATCCTCCAGGCCCGCAAGGCGCGACGCAAATATCGCCCCAGAAAGAACGGCGTCTGGCGGAGGAGAGTAGGGCGGTTGGAAAAACTTGAATAGACGTCCGTACCAGGCACACCGGCACACGTATATACCAATTTCCTTTACACAAGTTTTTATACTATTTTATATACTTAATTTTATATACTTATATAAACGTAAATTTGTCCGTGTTTCATTGATTATCTCTAGCCTCTTTTAAGTTAAGTGTAAGATAAGAAAGGTGGTTCGACTGGAATTTCTAGGTAACTAAATTTCGTCGCCTGCGTACATATACAAAGCCTGCCAGCTAACCTGTTTTGACATTTAATTTCAACTAAACTTGTACCACAAAACAATACTTGTACACAAATCGCCTGTCAAAAGTAAAATTGGTGCTTGCAGTGCTGCTGCCACCTACAATTAGCTTTCACAAGAACATTTTACAACAATGAAAGCGACACTTATGGAATAGCCGTGATAGCTTTGCTATATAAATTTTAGTTAGCCATGGAAATGAAAACAACAATGAATTTCAAAAAAATGCCCAGGCCGTATAAAGTGACGTTTGTCACACAATTCAGCAGGCCGTGGAGTAAACAAACTCTTGTTTTACAATTTTTGTTAACGGGTATATTATCGCGTGCAAATTGGAATCATTTTATGATGTGTAAAAAGGGGCGCATTACCAAGAATCCCTTTTTGAACTTTTTGCGTCTCTATCAGCTGAATCGGACTGTGCTACAAATGTCGATCGACGCGGCACACATCTGGAACAGTATGCGTGAAGAGGAGAGGCAGCCCTACATCCTCCAGGCCCGCAAGGCGCGACGCAAATATCGCCCCAGAAAGAACGGCGTCTGGCGGAGGAGAGTAGGGCGGTTGGAAAAACTTGAATAGACGTCCGTACCAGGCACACCGGCACACGTATATACCAATTTCCTTTACACAAGTTTTTATACTATTTTATATACTTAATTTTATATACTTATATAAACGTAAATTTGTCCGTGTTTCATTGATTATCTCTAGCCTCTTTTAACTTAAGTGTAAGATAAGAAAGGTGGTTCGACTGGAATTTCTAGGTAACTAAATTTCGTCGCCTGCGTACATATACAAAGCCTGCCAGCTAACCTGTTTTGACATTTAATTTCAACTAAAATTGTACCACAAAACAATACTTGTACACAAATCGCCTGTCAAAAGTAAAATTGGTGCTTGCAGTGCTGCTGCCACCTACAATTAGCTTTCACAAGAACATTTTACAACAATGAAAGCGAGACTTATGGAATAGCCGTGATAGCTTTGCTATATAAATTTTAGTTAGCCATGGAAATAAAAACAACAATGAATTTCAAAAAAATGCCCAGGCCGTATAAAGTGACGTTTGTCACACAATTCAGCAGGCCGTGGAGTAAACAAACTCTTGTTTTACAATTTTTGTTAACGGGTATATTATCGCGTGCAAATTGGAATCATTTTATGATGTGTAAAAAGGGGCGCATTACCAGAATCCCTTTTTGAACTTTTTGCGTCTCTATCAGCTGAATCGGACTGTGCTACAAATGTCGATCGACGCGGCACACATCTGGAACAGTATGCGTGAAGAGGAGAGGCAGCCCTACATCCTCCAGGCCCGCAAGGCGCGACGCAAATATCGCCCCAGAAAGAACGGCGTCTGGCGGAGGAGAGTAGGGCGGTTGGAAAAACTTGAATAGACGTCCGTACCAGGCACACCGGCACACGTATATACCAATTTCCTTTACACAAGTTTTTATACTATTTTATATACTTAATTTTATATACTTATATAAACGTAAATTTGTCCGTGTTTCATTGATTATCTCTAGCCTCTTTTAAGTTAAGTGTAAGATAAGAAAGGTGGTTCGACTGGAATTTCTAGGTAACTAAATTTCGTCGCCTGCGTACATATACAAAGCCTGCCAGCTAACCTGTTTTGACATTTAATTTCAACTAAACTTGTACCACAAAACAATACTTGTACACAAATCGCCTGTCAAAAGTAAAATTGGTGCTTGCAGTGCTGCTGCCACCTACAATTAGCTTTCACAAGAACATTTTACAACAATGAAAGCGAGACTTATGGAATAGCCGTGATAGCTTTGCTATATAAATTTTAGTTAGCCATGGAAATAAAAACAACAATGAATTTCAAAAAAATGCCCAGGCCGTATAAAGTGACGTTTGTCACACAATTCAGCAGGCCGTGGAGTAAACAAACTCTTGTTTTACAATTTTTGTTAACGGGTATATTATCGCGTGCAAATTGGAATCATTTTATGATGTGTAAAAAGGGGCGCATTACCAAGAATCCCTTTTTGAACTTTTTGCGTCTCTATCAGCTGAATCGGACTGTGCTACAAATGTCGATCGACGCGGCACACATCTGGAACAGTATGCGTGAAGAGGAGAGGCAGCCCTACATCCTCCAGGCCCGCAAGGCGCGACGCAAATATCGCCCCAGAAAGAACGGCGTCTGGTGGAGGAGAGTAGGGCGGTTGGAAAAACTTGAATAGACGTCCGTACCAGGCACACCGGCACACGTATATACCAATTTCCTTTACACAAGTTTTTATACTATTTTATATACTTAATTTTATATACTTATATAAACGTAAATTTGTCCGTGTTTCATTGATTATCTCTAGCCTCTTTTAAGTTAAGTGTAAGATAAGAAAGGTGGTTCGACTGGAATTTCTAGGTAACTAAATTTCGTCGCCTGCGTACATATACAAAGCCTGCCAGCTAACCTGTTTTGACATTTAATTTCAACTAAACTTGTACCACAAAACAATACTTGTACACAAATCGCCTGTCAAAAGTAAAATTGGTGCTTGCAGTGCTGCTGCCACCTACAATTAGCTTTCACAAGAACATTTTACAACAATGAAAGCGAGACTTATGGAATAGCCGTGATAGCTTTGCTATATAAATTTTAGTTAGCCATGGAAATAAAAACAACAATGAATTTCAAAAAAATGCCCAGGCCGTATAAAGTGACGTTTGTCACACAATTCAGCAGGCCGTGGAGTAAACAAACTCTTGTTTTACAATTTTTGTTAACGGGTATATTATCGCGTGCAAATTGGAATCATTTTATGATGTGTAAAAAGGGGCGCATTACCAAGAATCCCTTTT